>JAQGAF010000677.1:0-43549 GCA_034687865.1 Kryphioiulus occultus | reverse complement strand
TTCTGTCCTGTAACGTACCCCCTCCATTCATTGCCATAATACCCCACCGGGTGCGGCAATAATAATAATAATAATAAACATGTCGGCGAGTCTGCAGAGTCGAATGTAACATGGCCATGCTAACATTTGGGACGTCCATAAACGACGTCATATTATAATGGTGTATTTTATGACGTGATATTATGTAGGGCTATGGGGAAATTTAAGTTATCTTTTGCAAAATTAATTTTCAGTCGTTTTCCTTGATTTTGAAACAAGATGGTTATTCAATGTTTGCTGTAAAACAAGAAACATTCTTAGACGAATTTGATGATTCTAAGAAAGATAAAGATGGTAGGTATTTACATTACTGTAGATTCACTCTAAGAAATTATGGCGAGAAATCTGGTTTAAATTCATCAAATCATTGGTTGAAGTCAGAAAAAAATAATAGAAATTAAACCATTTTTGGCGTGCAGTGGGTGAAATTTTGACAATATAGTCGATCTCATACAATTTCTCTGCATTGTAGACTATTTCATAAATTTAATTTCAGGTATTCCTTATTGTCAGTCTTGTATGTCAACGTTTAAACTAAAATTGTCTAATTGGCCAAAAGTTTGCATCTGAACTTTTGTAAATACTCATCCTTACTTTTATTTTCAGGTGTGATATGAAGAGCTGAAAATAATGAAATCAAAACGAAAATAGCCAAATGTAGTGAGGAAGTCCTCAAAATGCAACACGGTGCATGCCAGTTAAGTGTGTGCTGGTACAAAGCATCAATTTTTTTATTTTTGTTCTCGAGTCATCTATGAAATAAAATGTTATATGCCTCATGGTTGCACTGTATTCTGCTGAAATTAAATCGCTTGAACAAATCATAAAAACTAGTACAAAGCATAAACCCAGAAGTTGAAAATCATACAATTTATTATACAAAAATACTTAACTGGGTCCTATGAGAGATATGACATGTAGCAACGCTCTCATACGTATCTCCTCGCCCACAGTAGTCGATCTCTGATGGAAACAAAACTTAATACAAGTACGTACACAGTAAAATAAAGGAGGCAAGAAATAACTACATTGGCAAGGAATCGCATACAAAATCTAACTTTATACAATTCGATTTCATGATAGATCAGTAAAGAAATCAATATTCACCCATACCATCTGTATAATTCCTTAAGGCACAATCGAGTCATTTCAGGCACACAATATGTGCATACATGATTTTAATGTACATTCTGTGCTCAGCAATAAACAAATAGCAGTAATAAATGTCAATTAAAAATTGGCAAGAGAAATGCGTTTAAAAACTGCTATAAAAATGTACACGTGATAAAAAATACTGCAGAGGGGCCAAAAATTGGGGTTTTAAGAAATGCATGATTCGCCAAAAGACGAACCTAGAGTTAAAAACACGTCAAAAGACGAACCTAGAGAGCAAAATTCCCTACCCACTACTGTTTCGTTCAACACTTAGCTTCAAAATTTAAGAATGCATTTGTGGTAACAAATGCAAAAGTAGCATGATCCCTCTCAACATCTGAGATCGTTTTAATTTCCATTCAGTGATCACCTTAAGAGGCGACATTTTATTGCACAGTACGCAGTCAGGAGTTGGCACTTTAACCTGTTATACTGGCAACCCCAGCAAAGGCTAAAGGGTTGCAATCACCCTTTTATGTTGTATAAAGAAAAATCTCAAAATCACTGATCTTGATATTGTAATCAAAGATATGTCTTGGCGAATTTTAACATGCTCGCCTATGTGGTTGCCTATAGATCAGAAGGCTGAAATTCTCAGGGCAAAGTACGAATTGGTCTAAAATGTGCAAAACAGAGCAATGAAAATCGAATAGTTCGATTTCAATGATTTCCCAGGGAATACTTTCCAATTGTCAGAATTTTTTATGAGGATTCAACTCGATGCAGATTCAACTAACAATTTTCCTTGCTGTCGCTCGTTAAAACGTTTAACTTTATCATAAGAGTAACCCAGACAATCAGTTCTATCTGGATTTCAGAGCCCCACTTTGGATACGATCGATCCTAAGGCACTTGTCCATCCTGCCCATGCACTGCCGCAGCTATAACTTATAGCCATACAGAGTATTATAAATCAATGGAAGACGAATCACCCTGATAATCACCACTATGACATCATAGTGCATTGATGAAGGCATAGGTGCTTGAAAATTGCATAGGAAATCATATACAAAAATACATGTGCTGTCTACGTAGACATGCGATCGTCGTGTCATGAGGTTACTTAAGTAAAATATTTCTAGTTACTGGCTCTAAAACGCCGCGGCCAGCATCAGGCACATAAATGAGATCAAGATTTCATCGGATCTCACTCGCAATGAGACTTCCCAGCACGGCCAAGTACCGGAGTCCCTTGGACCCTCGTTCAAATTTCAGATAAAATCCTCTCGTGCTAATTCGCTTCTTGCTCAATGCATCATTTGCAGATAACGATTTTCCTCCACCAGGGAAGTCAGTGTCGAATTCAAGTCATTGATCACCATGTTGGACGTCTCTATGAGGGTCGTCACTCCAGGGGGCTTGCCCTCGTAGAGCGTCGTGAAACGCGAAGAGTTCCTCGAACTGGGGACATTAAGCACCGTGCTCGGACTAATTGGCGGGGGTGGAGCCAAGCTCTCGTTCAGTTCTGTGATGGCACTCATGGCATCTATGTGTTCTGCAGCGCCGCTGCACTTCAGCGGACTCGCCTCTTGGTTGTCCGTAGTGCTGGTTACTTTATTGCAGCCGGGTGACATCTCCATGGTCACCATCACCCTATCGATGGGCACAGGAGCCTGCGCCAAAGACTTGATGGTCATCGCCCCATTGGTTAATTGAGTTTGCTGTTGTTGCACTTGCTCTCTGTCCGTAACCTTCTGACCAATGGCAGCTGGCGGCGGGTTCTTGGTTGACCAATTCTGGCATTGTTGCACGTATTCCAAAGTCCTCTGGTAGGTGTCAGCTCTCATGTTCACAGGGGGCCGCTTCACGATGGATGGCTCTGTCCCGTTGGCTTTTGGAGAGAATGTCGACTGGCTTATGTCTTGGCACTGGATTTCCGGTTTCGGGTTGCTACAGTTCAGGCAATGGGTAACTGTCGGTCCAAAATGGCTACCGACAGGCAAGCAGCCGGGGCTCAGTGCGGAATGTGGGTTGAGCTGGGTGGTGACGTAAGGCTGGTTGGGCACGGCGGGGGTGTACGCTTGCGGCGATGGCACGGAGGACGCGTTTGACGATGGTATTCCCCCATGGGGGTAACCCGCATGAAAACCCGCAGGCAATTGTTGGTGGATTCCAGCATTGCCGATAGGTGTGGCAACCAGGTTGCCGTTCTGCTGCAACACGTGACTGCTTTGGTTTCCGCTAGCATGGAGGAGGCCGTTATCACCAATTGGCAGCTTGGTGGGCACAGGTTGTTGGCAATTATTGCACATTTGGTGGCAGTCGGTGGTCGAGGGTGGCGATTTTACGGTGGGCATCGCGGTTTGTCCGTCCATGCCACTGGCAGGAAAATAGGCAGTGTTCAGGTTGGCAGCTGCGAAGTTGCTGCCGTTTGCGCTGGTGTTCAGGTTCATGTTGCTCATCGCCATGTTGATGTTGGCACTGCCAACTGGCGGAACCCCGTTGTTGTCGGCGTCCGGGTGCGCGCCTGTTCCACCTTTCAGTCCAGTTTGCCGCGGTTGCGCACACTGGCTGTTCAACCCTTGCATCGGGGCATATTCGCCCATCATTTGATGTTGCTGATGCTGCTGCTGCTGCATGTGCCAATCCGGTCGCTGGACGTTAGGGTCAGGCAGCACTATATGACCGAAAGACTGGGCATTTACAGCCGCGTGTCCACCTCCGGCAACATGCAAAGCGTTCTGTGAATAATGTTGTTGTTCCATGTGCGGCGAGCACTGATACATCTGACCGCCTGCTTGCAGCTGTTGCTGAGTCACGGTGCAGTTGGAACTGAAGTTCCGTTCCCTCGTCGAGCTGCAGCCTGGCACGCCGTTGACCTGAGGATTGTACGGAGGAGAGAGTATCACGTTTGCCATCTGCGCATGCAGCGGCAATGTCGGGGGCTTTACAACTAGCGGAGATGCGGGGCTCTGCTCTTGAAAGTTGAATGTCTGAATGGAAGCGCCGTTCGCTGGCACTTGCTGGCAGTCTTGCCGCTGAGTGGCGGCGGTTTTGGTGGGCTCCACTATCTGACTAAGGACGGATACCGGACGGCTTATGTCCTCCGGGTTCTGTTCCCTTTCCAGGCGAGCCTTCTCAGCCACTTGATTGAGGTAGCGGACCATTTCGTCGGGGATGACGAGGTTTTTGTTCTCCTCCACCATCTGATCTTCCTCGCACTCGTCCAGGACCACGTCCTCGTTGGGATGCCTCAAGTCGTCTGCGATGCTGCCATCTCCCTTGCTTATTGGCGGCAAAGGAGTTCTGTGATTGAAGTTACTCACACTGTGGTAGCTGTTGAGTCGCTTTTCGATGCCAAAGTTGCGGTCCAGTGGTCTGACGGGATCACTGGCTCGTCTCACCTCCCTGTTGGGAATCTCGTGAGGCAGAGGAGTGCGACATGAAAGGCTCGTCTGTCTTCCGATCGCTGTATCCGAGTCCTTCGCTGCATTGGTAATGCCATTAGAGTTTCTCGCTGCCCAGTTTGCATCCCGCAGGTTTACACCCTGACCCAAAGACATGCTCTGCGTCTGGACCACGAGGTTCTGCGTGTTGTTCAGATCCTGATTGGCCAGAGCGCGACGATGTAACCTCTGCAGGTGGGCGGACATGCTGGCGCTGATTCCTTGGAAATTGATGCTTTCACTGGAACGTCGGGAGCTGCCCGGAGAGATGAAATCAAAGAAGGGTGAAGCGGTGTTGTTCACCCGCGGTGACACCACCTGCGAAGCCTGAGACGCTTCGCTGTCCCGGCGGCTGCTCAGGGGGTGAGGGCTGTTTTCCGACCGAATACTGCTGTAGAAGGAACTGATGGTGCTTGTATTGCTATCTCTTCGGATGCCCTGGTACCCTTGGGCATTGGTCTGCCGAAGATCTGCATCGACAACAAACAAATAATCCTATTAGCCCAAACTGCAAAGTCAGGCATCATGTCATAATAAGATCGAACAACACTTACTAGAATTCAAGCTAAGTGTCAAGTCAATCAGCCTGCGCTGATTAAGCGTTCCTGGACTGGGCTTCAAGTCGTTCACTTTTCGCACTGGACTTCCCAAACCATTGCCAGGGCCACGAAGCGGTCGACCTATTGTGTACCAACGTGTCATTAAGGAAATCACATTTGTGGCAGGAATATTTGCTATTGACTTTGAGTCACTGTAATTAAAAATGTGTCGAGGTTGGATAAAACTCACCACCAATAGTTGGGAGTTGGGGAAGTGATGGAAAGTTCGATCCCTTGGCTTGCAGACGATTTTTCAGATGATTTCTGTTGTTATTGCTTCGTTCATGGCCAAAATGTTCACCACTCGAAGTGACTGCCACTGCCACACTCATTTCTGGAACCTGAAAGCAACATCGTATTTGGTTTTAAAGTTCGAAGAATTTTTAGCCATTCGTATTCAACAAAACCAGTAGGACGCTCACTTCAATCTCTTCTGGGTCTGCAATTTCCCACTCGTTTTCCTCAATGATATCCACGCAACTGTTGGTGGTGGAAACATTGTTGTCGCTAATCGGCTTGTCGACGCAAACGTGATCGGTACTGCTGTTGCCACTGCCCATGTTGGCTTCCATTCCAGGACTATGCTGCTGTTGTGGCGATGATGATTCCTGTAAAAAAAATAATAAGTATGAGCCAGGTGTTCTGTCAGCACATAAAACAGAATTCGATGAAAAGACGCACTGACCTCGGACTTCATACTTGGACTAGACAGACTAGCATTTTTGCCACCCAAGCAATCCTCGGATTTCGGACTGCCTTCGCTTCCGTGATTCTTGTCTCCATCTTTTCCGCTCTCACCAGTGGGCCGAGGATGATCACCTCCCTTGTGTTTCTTATTGGCGTAGAACTCTGGCCCGTGCACAGTTTTTACGTGCTTCCTGAGTGAACTGGGATCAGTGTACCGCTTTGTGCATCCAGGGGCCTTGCAAACGTAGGGTTTTTCGTTTGAATGGGTCCTGTTCTGGTGCTTCGCCCTATCGGACGCATTGCTAAATGCCTTCGAGCATCCAGGAAACTCGCACATGTAAGGCTTTTCTCCCGTGTGGGACCTTAAGTGGGTTTTCAAGTTTTCCAGTCGTGAATAGGCTTTAGCACATCCTTCGAACTGTTAGAAGAACACATCATAAGTTTCTAATGTTAAAACATGTCCGATCAAACTAAGAATACATGGAAACTGCCTAACAGTCAGATTATTTTGTCTCAAAAGTAAGTTTTCAATAACATAAAACCTTTGTATGCAAGAGTGTTTTCTGCCTTACCGTGCATTTATGAGGCTTTTCTCCAGTATGTCGTCGCATGTGCACAACCAGCATGTACTGCGCCTTAAATGGCTTCTCCTCCCTGGAGCACTCCGTCCAACGGCACACGAAAGACTTCTTGTTGGCATGAATATGGTCATTGTTGATATGCTAAAGATTATAAAGCAACACAGAATTGTGTTACACAAAAGTATTTACGGATAGTTTGTCGAAACCTACATTGAACACATTTGACAAGTACCTTGACCAGTTCGTCCTGAGTAATAAATTCCTTGGCACAATCTTTCCAATGGCAGTTCGTTTCGATAAAGTCTGGCTCATCCTTCATAGACTCAAAGGCGCTGTCCTTGTCGTCCACACTTCCCAATGTACTGCCTCCGCCCAGGCCGCTTATGCCACTAATGCTCGTAGTGGTCGGCTCTTTCTTTATTCGAGTTCTCTTAGGATCATGTTGTTCCACCGTACTGCTCACTAAATTGCTCGGAGAATCCTTTGGTGCAGCATGAGGTTCACCCTAACAAGAAAAGTTATCTTTAAAAAGATTCCAGTTTGCAAATTTGTTAGCCAAAAAATACAGTATTTGTTATTTTGAAGATTCAGGTGCATACAAAAACAGGATGAACATTTTATTTGAATATACAGTGTACATGCGTTCAGAATTTTGTTTAAACCTGATCATTTCCACACACAAATGTTTTCAATTTTGTGTAAGGTCACACTTGAGTGGCGTCAATGATGAACACGGCATAACTTAAAAGATGAAAAGAATTCTTACGGATGTTTCCAGTTTTGACATTCCCAAAGGATGAAGCATGTTTGGCGGCATTTGTGAAGGGCTCATAAGCAGTGATTGTGATGAAAATCCTGGTGATTGGTGAAATAGGAACGGCGAACTAGGAATGCTGCCTTGTCGCATTAAATGCTGCAGTTGCTGCAGGTGAGCTGATGGGACGGTGGGGTGCATGCTTAGCACAGGACTGAGGGTACCTGGAAGGCCATCAAGACATGCCAAATTTTAAAATATGTATATTACAAATAATGTATAGTGGTGGAATAATGTGCTGGATTTAAAACATGGGGATTTACCTGCTGACAGATGGCCATAAGAGCCGCTGGTGCAGCTTGAACTACGTGATCCGTTCATGATAGAGACTAGCGAGTTGGGTGAAAATCTTATCATGGAGTTAATGTCGAAGGAATCCGAATAAGGGGAACTGGATAGGGCCCTTTTCCGGCTTTGGCGAAGACTCGGTCTTGGACTCGTTAAGCGTGAACCTGTGAAGGAAAGATCATACGTAAGCATTTCGATTCATAAAACCTTTGCTAGACCCTCTGTGAACTGTAACAAAACGTAATGCAACATGTTCACGACCACACCAGAGTTTAGAGAAGACAAAAACAGCTAGCTGGAAAACATTTACTTGTTTGGTGATGTCAGGTCATTAATGCACATCTGGTGAGTTAATTTGTCACTGTGTTCAACATTATGTGGTCATTACGAGCCATCACTAAAGGCAATGCCCTAACAAACTATTTGTAAACCGCATAAGTTTAGTCATAAGTTGGATCAAAAAAAACACTGGTCAATCTATAAAATATCTATGATTGTTAGCTGCAATGAGCCAGTAGGTCAATATTCAAAAATAACGAGTCGCAATTAGCACTCTCGGCGTTTTACTCTAAATCCTCGTATTAGTAAACTAGCGTGGGAGAAATGCCCTCCATGGTGCTCATCCCTAGCAGAGCCGAGCTGATGGATTGCTCAGTCTTTCCTTTAACAATGTTTATTTTCGTGTTGCAACTCTCATAAAACCTTCACAGCAGACACGTCGTATCCTCTCCAGTGTTTGAAGCTGTTCTTTTTAAAGAAAACTATTAAAATGCCCGAGAAATAAACCAAAGCGGAGGGAAAGAATTCCGAAACCTTTGAGAGATAAAAAGTTGCAAAAAAAATTCCCCAGCCGATTCTGTTTGAAAAGCATATAAACCTACAAAAGGACTTTCTACACATTTCGGAGTTCTATTGAAAACCCCTCTTCGGTGCGAGCTTCGGAGCAAATCACCATCAAACACACTCGCAACAAGCACCCAGACACCCACCACCTCAATTCATGGTGTTTATCTATTGATATATCATATGTAGGCTCACAATAGCCGCCTGCTGCACGTTTCAGTTTTGGTATTTAATGGGCAAAGGCAACGACCGTACAATTCCTAACATTTCCAGTCACCGTACAACGCTGATACCTGAATTTTACAAGTATTACATAAATCTAATAAGAAAACGTGTAAAAAAAACATAAAATAAAAATCGTCATTCCCCTGACTTTCTCAGGTTTCCTAGGTTAAAATTTTTATTTTCCCCTCACTTTTTAAAGTTTTCCCATCGACTAATATACGGTGAAAAGAAAGTGTCTTTGACTGAGACAATAATTATTGAATTTGTATAACAACATCAATTTGGATTTTTAATTGTACTTAAATGCTCGGAATTTATTTTAATTTGGCAAATGTCGATATTATTAAAATGATGCCTAATCATTGTGTGCATTGGGCAACTTTCCCTAAAATCCATGGTACCTTCTGGATTGATATTATAATTAAAAGTTAGGATAAACGCTGACTTTTAGAGAAAAAAATTAAAATCCCCCCTAACTTTCCCAGGTTTTCCAGGATTTGTGGGAACCCTGCAGGTCAATATATTTATAGTTCAAAAAAATTTACTTTTCAATTTAGTGATGCTCAGCTAGATGGGTCCAAGGACTAACATTGGATAATTTGGTGAGGAAAGGACAGTTGACCACTGATATAGTTAGTAGTAAAATTTAATCGATATTTGTACGAACGAGAAAAAACGCATCGCTTAGTGGGATCCGTTTTGGCATGGTCTGTCAGACTCCTGTTACATTCAATTATCTTTAGTGTTCTCCATAAAAAGGACGTAAAACCAGTGCAAGATTTGCAGAGCCCATGCCATTAGCATGGGCGACAGCAGACTGAGAAAATCAAGCTTCTTTACAAAGTCTTATAAAGTCGAATAGAGAATTCAAGTGTGAGTTTTGCGTTTCAAGAGCTTCCCATCAGGCTATAAAAGTGTGCTTGGCATCCTCCCGTACAGTACTTTGTCATGAAAGTGCAACGATCCGAACTACATTTACTTGCATCCGATATGACTGCCGAGGTACCTATTAAATTACGAAAGAATTAAAGTTGGGTTTAATTCGATCACCATACGTACTTTCTAATGAGAAAGGCAGTTCTGTGCTCCCAGCCGTGCTCGGTGGATGAGTACTGTGCATGTCCAAGGCAATGCGAGGACCCATGGCAGCCATCTGGCTCAGGTAGTCAGGATGAACGGGAAGACCTGTCAAAACAGAAAGAAGCGGATTAATTAAAGGTACATGTAGCCGCCACACGATAATTATCCAAATTATGCAAAACAATGTAGATATAGCTAAAACGAGTGTGTAATTTGCTCTTGCAAATAGGGGTTGGGATGGCATTTGAAATAGTCAGTTATCAACGTTTGAATGTGTGACGAGTTTCTGGGTGAGGGCACTGAGGGGCGATGAAAGGGTTTAAGTAGTGCCTCAGTTGCAACGGCTTCATGTTGGGGACGAAAGCAGATGGTGGAAGATGGGAAACCGGAGAAGGTGAAAGGTGGGGGTGAACAGAAGGACCCGGGACATCATTACATATGCGCGGCTTACAACTCATCACTCCCACCACCGCCATTTCCTGTGTGCCAGGAAGTAATGGCGGTGCAAAGTATACAGCAGCCAGAAATGTGAGCCCTGCTCCAAAAATATCCAGCACCCGAGTCACTCAAACCCAAACAACAATATTGTTGGAAGATCGTCCCCTCCTCCCTCATTGCGAAGCCAAGAATAAATAAGATGGGAAGAAAGGGAATTGTCAAGCATGGTCCCTGCATTTCGTCTACGAAGAGAAAGTGCTTCAAAATTGCCAGTGCAGGGTTCCCACTCAAATTCTCGCGTCAATTTCCCTGGCATTCCCTGACAATTTTTCAGGAATTTTCCTGTCTTTTTACGTGGGATTTTTAAAAATAAGAAAAATGATGGATGTTATCTTAACCTTATTATTCATGGTTCCCCAGATATGGCATTTTCAACTTCCCTGACTTTACCTGACGTTTCCAGGTTTTAAAACAAATATCCCTGATCACTGAACATGCAAAAATATGTTCATAAGGAATCAGCATATTTATATTAGTTTTTTAAATTGTATTTTACAGAATTGCTTGTCATATCTTGATTTTTGCATAACTAGCTACGCAAAATCGGTTGTAGGTTTGTTAAATTTTCCTCACTTTTTAAAAGTAAATCAATTTTCCCTGACTTTTCCTGGTTTGGGGAAACCCTGCAATTTTTTTAAAGATGATTACTAATGAATTGGCTAATGCAAACTACATGTATCTCAATTTCCCAGACATTTTCACGAATTCCCTGACTTTCAAAAATGGGAACCCTGCTGTGAACTGTAATGACGTGCTAGTCAATTACTCGTCTCAGCCTATAATAGGTCATAATACATGTAGTAAATCGTCTTTTATCTGGAAGATGCTCTCGGTCAAAAATTAAATGGTAGCTATAGCCGCAGACAATTAAGACATTTCACTCATCACTGTAAACAACTTAGGTTTTCTGATCACAAGCTGGAGTATCATGGAAATGGATGCGATTGAGAAACGGGAAATTTAACAGTAATCGAGGGATGAACAATAACAGCTGGTCATCCTCTTAATTGGCGTTTCTAGATTTCTTCGTGATATTTCGTGTTATTTTGGTGAAGGGAAAGAAAGAGTAAATGTAGATTTCTTCACTGAGCTCGTAAGCCATCCCTCAATGTCAACTGGCATTAATTATGCTGACTGTCGGGAACGTACGGGACGAGAATTGAGTTGAGATGTGATGAAAGAAGTTAAACTTTAAACTTCTACCTGACAAACATCAATTTAATTCATGAAGATGGCTTTTGCCACTATTGCTTTTTTGTGCCAGTTTTTCGCATTTGTTGAGCATGTAGATGCCAAGCGACTAAAATTGGCACGAATTGCTAAGGGGGTGGCCTGTTGCTATTAAATGTTTCGCTAATGTTTCGTCTATTTTTGTAATGGATTTCGACAAACCCGAGCTTTTCTCATTAAAAAACCTTATGTACGTCAAATTACTGTTACTGTTTTCACTCCAAAATTGGAATAGAAAGAAATTGTAAATAATGCAATAACAAATCCTGCTCCAAATGTGGACATAACATTTATAATATTTCAACTCTACTTGTCTATACGAATGCCACCTGTTGTTTGTACCAGCGCTTTTTCAGCTTCCCTGACAGTGACTTTGCCAGGTTTTAAAACAAATATCCCTGACCACCATGACTAGTGAAAATGCAAAAATATTGCATTTCAATTATGTTAGGAATGCTATATTAGTACATGCATATTAGCAATATTAGCTGTGCATGTATTAGCAAATTTAGATTAGTTTTTTTATTTAAAATTTCTTTTACAGAATCTCTTGAGTTTTGCGCTAAACAATACAAAATCTAATGTAGATTTGTGGAATTTCCCTGACGTTTCCTAGTTTTCCAGGTTTGGGGGAACCCGGGGGAGGGGGGGACATGTAATTGTAATTTCCAATCATAATTAAAATACAGACTTAGTATATGTGCAATTTCAAAATGCAAACGGACTTTTCCAAGTTTTCCAGGGATGGGGAAACCCTGGTGGTTAAGTACTGGCTTAAAAGCAATAAACTTTCGGTATCGTGCCATAATTGCTCCAATCATTCAAATGTACACATATATATACATGTATATATAATATTTATGTTTCAACTACACTTGAATATTCAAGCTGGACATCTGCAGTCTAGTAACCTAACAATTTAATTTCTGATTTCGCTGCCCCTTACCGCCAGGCTATCACTGCCACTCTACGATCCGTTAGGAGAAACCCACATTCTAGTGTTTATGATAGAGCAGGGATTATACCGAAGTGAACCCGAAATAGCATGTGTGTCATGATAAGCCCAAATTTTTCTGAAACGTGATCTAACATGTTGCTCGTATAATGTATAGAGGCCTGAATTGTTGAAGCAATGAACTAGATAAGATTCTTAGGACATGGGGATAAATGAGACTGGTGGTGTAACATGCAGTAACACGTGCACTGTTTTTAGGGGATGGAAATTTTCTATGTGTTTACACTCACAGTCTAAAACATAATCGGAGCCTTGTCTAGCGTTCGCGTTTCAAATCAATAAACAAAACTGCAAAACAATCGTAAAACGCTTTTTCCAACACCAAAAACAACAACTGCGCTTGTATTTAATCAGCAATAAAAATAGGCGGTAATTTTAGCCCATAGAGGAAGCAGCGCATAAGCGAGCAATGACATCATTCTTCAGCCTCGTTGATGGCAATTTCATCAACTTTTGAGAAAGGAAGGAAAAGAAAGCGTAGGACTTTTTTTGCATGGAGTGGTGCCAAAAATAAATGGCAGCGTAACTGTTTATCGTAGTGTTGCTAACACTTCCAGGGCACTAACTTCGTGTAACGAGTAACGGCATTGGAGAGTATTTCGAGTCATTGCGCTGTTGGCAATTCATTAAATACTATTAGTCTTATACACTGAACAGTGCTCAAAAACTGTCTCATGAACGTGAGAAAGCTATGAACGCCATTTAAACGTGGTAAAGTACAAACGCCTTTTGAAAGTCAAGAGCTCGGACTTTAAACTTTCTCGGAAAACTACAAAAGACTGGAAAAATGAGGGGAAGTATTTTAAGGTGCATGAAGTCCAACACTGCCCACCATGCAAAAAATTAGCAAACTTTCGTTTTAAAAAGGAGATTAAACCTTGCTTCAAATGCGCACAAACTATTTATATTTCAACCCTACTTGTCTAGTATTCAAAATGACATCTGTCTTAATTTAACCATTTTTGCTTTTTTAGTGGTTAACCTAACCTAACCTAACAAGCTAACTTTAAATTAATGTAATTTCTTTATTTAGCAGCCCCTCGTCATCAGGCAATCACTGCCAGCCTACGAGCCGTTCGGATATGCTCACTTTATCACGGTGTCTATGGCGGAGCAGCATCTAATCTGTAACCCAGGGTGGCAAACAAATTCTAAGATTTGCAATGTCGGACTTTTTAAAGAAAAATTAAGAACTATTTAAGGACTTTTGAAGACAAGGATTATTTTAGGGGCTTTTTCAAACTGTAACATCTTTAATATGCAGTACATACGTGTACTTCAATCTTTATTCATCTTTATGTTACAACACAATATTAAAAGGACAAAAGTAGTGTCAAACTGCATCTGCACCAAGATATAGGCTGTCATGCAGCATTTAACTTAGTTCAGTTATTTTAGTACTTTTTTTGTGGACTTTTAGGACCTTGGTATACGTACAGCGGTTTTTTAATTATAAATTCCGTCCTTATTTAATGCAAAAAAATAAATTAAGGTTGGAAAAATCCAAAATGGAAAGCAAAATAACGCAATTCGAATTTCCAACGAATTAACCTCTTATATACGATTTTAATTTCAAATTGGATTTTAGTCATCTTTATTTTATTTGATAAATAGCCTAACATGCGGAATTTATAAAATTAAAAAAGGACCGACGAAAGGCTCATAAATGTAACAATTTCTATTAATTTCTAAAGCAAAAGTATGCTCCACAATTTTGTTGCTCGTTGGTGTTAACCTTGTGCAGGTATTGGACTTCACAATAATACGTTTGATACATGCGTTGAAAAACATGTTTTAGAGGTTATGTCAAGTAACTGGCCATGCCCAATTGCATATACATGTAGTTTCAGCGCGACCTCGAAGGCACACGTATTTCAACGCACGTTCTGCTAGTGTGGAAGCATCTTTATCAATTTAAGGACATTAGAATACAGGTCTAGGGTGCAAATTGACAATGTAAAACTGCTGACCTCTGGTGTCCACTGGGCTGAGGCCTCGCAAGGAGACAGCAGGACTAGAATGGAACGAACTGTAGAGATGTTCCATGTAGGGATTGATGCGAAAGGCCGGATGGTAGGCCGCTGCGGACTCCGCTTGGCTGTTGGCGGCGCTTCGGCGTTGGGACAGAAAGGGGATCTCGGAGATGGCCGGACTAGTTGTGGCACTTCCTGACACCACCCTGGAAAACGACAAAAAAATGACGAATTAAGCTTAGCAATTTCACCCATTTCAACCCCGTGCAATATAATGACAGGCTTTCAATTAATGCTTCGTTATTCGCGCTAATTTCTCAAGTGGCCGATTGGCCGCAGCCTAATTTATTGGTTCGTGGGGGCGAGAAATCGAGAATTATAGCCGCAATAATTTAGGTTGGAAATCAATCAATCGCAAAATGTATGTCGGAATCGAATGCCAATATTTTACGGCGTGTGGATGGACCAGATATCGAAACCACCAAGGCCAAAATGTGACGGGGTTGGGGGTCAAAGGTGGACGCTGGCCACTGAGTTCCATCAATCACGCCTGACGGACCATAAATCTACCGGTGGTTGGCGAATCTCGTCCCAGTAGCTAATATTGGGTTGCAGCTACCCGAGTAACCCTTACGTCCAGGGTGAAAGGCCTAGCTATATATTTTCTTTTACAGTAAAAAAGCGAGGGTCGGTCCAACGATTTCCGAAAGCAATAAACAGACGTGGAAATTATCTCCTTTTCACGGAATGCAACATTTTCTGTCAAAAAAATCGTGCTGCTTAACCTCACGTTTTTTAAGACGAGGTTCTAAGCTAAAATCACTGATAACAAAGCCATTACGTTGTCTTTCAACGTTTTAAAATGGCAAGTAAGCACCGAGATTAGCTGGCTCTGGTCTATTCAGCGCCACCTGTGTTCTATTGCCAAAAGCGCGACAAAAATACACCGTTCTTTAGATATGCTCGAACCCTCAAAAACTTGGCCACTGCATACAGATCACTGAAAGCATGAAGCATGGCTTAGCATGCAATGATAATGTAAAGATGAATTGTTAGTGTAAGTAGGTGCATGACCCCACCGTGGGAATTACAAAATCGAATGTCATTCCATGCACGCATCGGCGTATTAAAATATCGTTGTACTGTACGTGCATGCTTAATTCCTTCTTGTTTAGGGAAAAAACAACTAAACATTTACATACATCATGCCAGATTAAATTCAATGTCTGCCAGTTGGAGTGACAAGTTGTTGGATGGCGTTCATTCTGTCAACTTTCGATACATTGTATTTTGTACACCCAAAAAGCATTTTAAAATTAGTGAAATGTTAATCTTGTTCACTTAAGTTTCGAACTTTAATAACGTAAAGGTTGTACTACAGAACACGCCCTACTCCAGCCCAGATACTATGAGAAAGTGGACTTCTTTCCATGGCTCAAAGCCTGGCATTGATTGCCTGCATTTAGGGCAGCTAAATAAATTACATTTTTGGTTTAGGTCAGAATATACAAAGACAATCACTAAAGTTTAAACTGTGGCTAGGACATACAGGTGTCATTCGTGTTTACAAGACAAAGTAGGGTTGAAATACATTCCCTGATAGTTTATATGAAATTTTTTTTAAAATATTAATAAACAATATGATGAATTTTATCCCAATTTTTTATAAAATGAATTTCCTCAAATTCCCTGATACATTTTCAATTTCCTAACATTCCCTGGCTTTCCAGAAAGAGGAAACCCTGATTTAATGATTACATAAACTTTATGGCAAAGATTCAAAACTGCAATATGAATTCACCGTATTGAATTCATGATTTTCCCTGCCTTTTACAAGGTAAATTCAACAGATATAGGGATGTCTTAGTCGATTTTTTTTGTTGGCCTATAAAAATACACTGGTTTGGACATGACAGTCGTTACGAGACCAATGGTGCAACAGAAGCTGATTGATGCTCATTTCACGATAATAAAACCTTCAATCGATCCCCAGTGACCACCTCCCATTGCGCCTCGCAAAGAAAGCAGCAGCTGTAAAGCGTCCATTGTTGTACTGGTCATTGGAAGCTGAAAACTTGCTGAACGTTGAAATTGCTCCACTAACATCTGCCTTAAATGGCCGCGGTGGGCCCGTGGCCATCTTTAGCCCTGCTGACCCTCCATCGTGCTAATTTCCAGATACATGTACGTCCATTTGATGGCCGCTTAAAAAGGCACGCATCAGCGGCAGCAACAACATCATTGGACACGCTCACCAGCGGGTTTCGATGTTAAACGCAATTTTATCAGGCTCGTAAAACTGTTGCATTAATTAAAGTTTGCATAAAATCGCCCCTCAGATGCACGAGCTGCAGTCAATTACATGTACAGCTGACTTGAGCTAGCAAACGAGAGACGAAACGTGTTATTTTCTACTTTGTAGCCAAGAATTGCGATGAAGGCCAAACGCCGATTTCCCCACAAGGAGGTCAACACCCCTTCTCTTATTGCAGCTGTGAACGAATGCCTGAAGTGCGTGCAAAACCTGAATGCAATATCTCAATTAATTTTCATGGGCGTTCACCGGACACCCTGTATCACGTTCGCAAATGCGTGTAATTTTCTAAACAACTTCGACGATTATGATCAGGAAAGGAAACGTTCAAATATGGTCATCACTGTTTTGAGATTTACAGACACCCCTTCCCCAATAAATGATGGCAATCAGCAAACACAGATATTTCGAATTGAGCAAAATTTTTCTTAACTACATGTATCATAAATGATGAATTTTAGGCCGTGAAAGTAATTATAAAGCGAATGCTATGAAAACTGCCATGGATGAAGTTTTCTGCAAAACTGGATAAGAACCAAGGATATTAACAGTATGTTTTACGAATGGCAATGATGATCTAATCATCTGGCCAATCCCCCACCACATGTCCACGTTCCCCTCCTCCAGATGATGACAAATACTTCAACGTCCCCTGACTTTTCAGAAAGTGTGAAGCTTGTACTGAATATCTGAAGTTTTAAAATGCAAATGAAATTAAATTGAGGGTATTAATGCGTGGATCTATTCTGAACTTTGTTTTAAAAAATGCAGGAAAAGAATAATTCGTATATACATTGTAGGCCAAATGTACACAAATAGAACTTTTTCCGCATTTGCTATGCTTGAAAACAATAAAGATTAAGGCGCGCATGTCAGCATGTGTACACATGTACATGTGGTCAATTTGTTACCCATGTAAATACTGAACGAGTCCGATTGACCGTCACCAATCGAATTTATATAATGGAATCCCTGAAACCAAGGAAACGTTTGTTTTGGAAATTAGAATTTATTTTATTAATTGAATCCCGGCCAACTCTAATCCCCAATAAAAAAATTCCCAAACATCTGTATGCAGGTATAGGCAATGGTGGTCAGCGAGGCTCATTAGCCTTGGCACACACGCAAGCCACCCATTTTTTTATGAAATGTAAGACGATGATGTCTTTTGCGTGATGAAAATTTTGTCTCAATGACAGGTTTATAATTAATGAAGTTGATCTGTATTTTTCGTGAAAGTTATTTCCCGCTATTAGGGCTAGAAAGTGCAAGACGTAATCCTATCTACATCTTTATCTGCCTCATTGATGTAGGCCTACTTGATGATACAGATTTTGAGCACTTCATTTCGGCTCTTCTATTACCACGCCAATCTAAATAAATCTGAATAAATTATAAACTGGAGTGGATCTAATATTACGATCTTCCAACACGCACCCCATCCCCTTCCTTCCTTAAAAATCAGCTTTGACCAAAAAGAAAAATCGCTATTAATCCCGACTTTTTTTTTAACATTAAACTCAGGTGTTGGTCATCTTATACGAGTATGATGGACATAAGATGATTATCCAAAGATCAAAGAGCGATGGCTCGCACGAACAAAAACTTTTCTGGAGATTAAAACTGGATTTCTCGGATGCTACAGGGTTCCCCCAGAGATGTCATTTCCAACGTCCCTGTCTTTTCCCGGTTTTAAAACAAATTCCCCTGACCACCATATGACATGCCAATGTAAGGAATGCCATATTTATTGTTTATTAAAATAGGGTTCCCACTCAAATTCTCAAGTCGATTTCCCTGATATTCTCTGACAACTTTTAAATCATTTCAGTAGCTTTTTACATAATATTTTTTAAATAAGAAAAATTATGAACTTAAATTAAAATTTATATAAAAGATGACGACTAATTAATTGGCTAAAGAAAACTATCTCAATTTATCTGATATTTTCACGACTTTTCACGAATTCCTTGACACTTTTTCTTTCCCTGACATACCCTGACTTTCAGGAAAGTGGGAACCCTGATATATAAACAGGAGATATATAACACAAATTTTAAAAGGAAACAGCAAAAATAGATTAGTTTTTTAATTTTTTTTTCTGAACTGCTTTTCATCTTTTGATTTTTGTGATAACCAATAACTAGCTATAGAAAATCTCTTATTGATTTTTCCCTTTTATTCAATTCCTTGACTTTTCCAGGTTTGGGGGTACCTTGTTATATACAGTACATGTAAATTGCGATGCCTTTATAGGGCGAAATAATCTTAGAACTTAAAGCAAGTCTGAATAGCTGCTAGTTCAGCTAGTTCAGTTTTAAATTGAAAAATAATAAACTGTTATGGGTTTACCAAAAACTGTTTACGTTTATCTCGATTTGAATAAACCAAATATGGTTCTCAAAATGAGGACATTTATCGAGGCTGGTTAGAAATTCTGGGAAATGAATGAAATCACGGGAGTTCATGCCCGCCATCACATGTATACTCTGCCAATGTAACTTAAGTTGTGTTTATAAACACGAAAAGTCGAGCCTGAGAATCAAATGAGTATAAATCACAAGGACGCCACAGTTGCGTTTAGTTAAAATAGTTTATGTACATTTCAGCTCTTCGGTTGTGGGCTTATAAGAGGGGATTATGTGAAACTTTCGACGTTTTAGGACGTGTGTTTATTTTTAAATCGACCAAAATGCTTTCCACAGATGGCAGGAGGAGCGTCGAGTGCCGAAACCATCTCGAGTATCCAAAAAACAAGAGTGAAAACGAAGGGGTTTTCGAGATGGAACAGAAAGTGAAAACATGGCTCTTGAAAAACAACACACTGAAGAGTCACATCCTCATTATAAGAACACAACTTGAAAATCTGAAACCATACTACATTAAACAGCTGAGGACTCGATCATGCTATCATACTTCCAATAGTAAATAAATGGGTCCAAAAAAATGAAGCACTGTGCTTTCAAACACATCTCAGAATGTTAAGAACTTAAAATTTCAATCATTAAATACTAAAAGACGCTGGATATTTTTCCAATGTAAGCTATTCCAGGCCCTTACTTACAAATCGAGAATACTACACCACGTGAACAAGTTCACACGTGTGATGCTGTTGACGTGTGGGAGGGAAACACGAAAGAAATTTGACCTTGCCGACCCCTACTTAGCCTGGAGGATCTCATCGAGTTCCTCCTCAGGTCCCATTGTTTATACACATGGAGAAATGGCGTAATTAGGGCCAGAACCAGATGTTTAATGGGCGAGGCTCGCTGCTGATCGTTAATCGATCAGCGAGTGGTCAAGCAGGGGTCTGGGTCAAGCGAGGGAACTGCGCTTTCTCAATGCACAGCTGCACTTGTACTTGTAGGAAATGACCAGCAGGGAGCGACTGCTAAATACAGTCTAATGGGCCTTCAAGATGGTCGTTCCAAAACATGTTAAACATCCAAACTAAGCTTAAAGAGGGACAATGGAATTCACAAGTTATGGAGTTTACATGAAGATATGTGGAGTAATAGGTACAAGTGTTTGTGTTCCACGACAAAAAAAAATTCGCTACTTCTGTGTTATTACTCCATACCTTACAAGTTACAAACCACATTTAATCAAATGGTAAAAGTTACATATAATTAGAATTGGAGGAACACAATACTACAAGTCCATACATTTGTAATTTGCACACTGATACTTGTACATGATGTGGATTAGATCCCATGATGTCTTCTGATCATATTGTGGAATTGCATAAAATGTCTGGGAATGTTGCAAAATCTCATTGCAAACATGGCTAGATCTTCAAGCCCTATAAAGACATTAATCAGTGCAGAATATCCAGCTCTCTTCCCCTGAAAATGTGCTAGCAATTTCGTCATTCCGCAAGATTCCTCTTATTGCTTAGCGTTAGTTAGCGAGGAGTACAAAGACCCCAACCTTCAAGGATTCCCTTGGCAGCGCAAAAAAGTGAAGATTCCAGAAGGCCATTTGCAACGCTACTGGAAAAGCAGTCAAATACATGCCAACGGTTGTCCTCGATATAAAGAAGCTAAATGGTTTGCCACAGAAATCCTGGTATAGTGAATGAGAATTCTGCTAAATTACATCCACGTGGTTTTTCGGTATGTCTCCTTGGCTGATGACAGCCTGAATTCTTCGAAGTCCCTCTTTCTGTCTCTTGCTCTTTCTCTCATTACCATTAGTCCGTGTCTGCACACTTTCACACACCCATATACATTTCGTCAACGCAATAGGAGGGGTTGCTAATAAGCCTTAAACTGTTTCAGGACAGGACAGGACAGGATTAGGGGAACCTTATAGTTTCCACGTGGCCCGGTTACGGAGGTTTGCGACATTTTTTTTTGTTTCTTCGAGAGACAGCAGGGAGTAAAAGTGAAACAGTGCTTTCGTTGTGACAACTCCAGTCAATGATTTCTTGACAAAAATGTACCAGATCCGAAAATTTGAAGACAGAAACTTCAATGGGACTTAATGCCTTGGAAGCAACAGCGGCAAGATCAAGAGCATTTGGTTTTTCCAGTGGATTTTACATCAACAATAAAAGCGATTTGCCAGGGCTTCAAATGTTTAAATCAAATGCTCAACTTTTGATAATGGCATTGTTTTTGACCAAAAAATTCCTGATTTGTAATCAGTACTATCTGCGAATTGCCTCACTTTTAATCGGATATAAAAGTTTGACAAGAATTGTTTTATAAGAATTAAGTAACTTAATCATTCCAGAAAGGATCATGGTTCAGAAAGTTATGTTCTGTGCGAAAACTATGCAATGAAGGACAGGGTTCCCATTCAAATTCTCAAGTCGATTTCCCTGCCAATCCCTGGCATTTTTTTAGTCACATTTCGCTGACATTTTACATGATGTTTGTTAAAAAAAATAAGAAAAATAATGGATTTTATTCCTAATTTGTTATAAAAGATAACTAATCAATTGTCTGATGCAAACTATGTCAATTTCCTTGACATTTTCACTGACATTCTCTGGTTTTCCATAAAGTGGGAGCCCAGAAGGAATTTCTATATCCCGAATCTTCGAATCTATGCCAAATAATAAAACGTTCAATAACAAATTGTTATTGCAATTAACTTCAGCTCTAACCGTTCTTTAACTTCTTTTGTCATTTTGTTAAGAAAGCCAACGTACACGTACTCAATTAGACATACATGTACAAGAATCGTGGTCTTACGAAGCGTAGGAATAATAACTGCAATAAAGTAGTATATTCCAGATACACAAATTGCTACGCATACAGATAGATGTTTGTGGACAATACGAAAGTAGCACAGTGCACTGTATATTGTTAAGTCGAAAATCAATTTAAACCGGCATGTTGCCTCCTTCAATAGGTTGAGATAAAGAGATACATGTCAGCGAGATTATAGCCTTAGAAAATGGGTTGAAAACTGGATGACTTCCGTATGCATTGCAGGTCTATACATGTATTTATTAAACAGATAGCCATCATGCGGTCAATCACGATGAAAAGATTTCACCTCATTTAGCTCTATCGGTCAGCAACGTTTACTTTGCAGCTAATTTCTTACTGCTTTTCAAAATGACTTCACTTGCAGCTAATCTCAAAATACACCAGCAAACAGTAGTTGTTATATGAGCAATTAAATCAACTGATCTTCATCCAGATTTCAAAGATTAAACCATGCAGTTAGATGAACATGGTGTGACTCATTTCTCAATCAGTTCATTTCATTTGATACATTAGGGTAATCCATTTCCTTCATACAGTATTTAACAAAACAAAAGTCAAAAGTTAGAAGAAACAGGACTTTGAGGTGCTATTCTGTGGGGGCGAAAGCAGGAATATGCATAGTTTTAGTAGAGTAAGAGTTTGGATTAATACGACAAACAATCGGTTATCCAACCCAGAATCATTGAAGCGCCTTCCACCCTCTTTTCAAGAAATCAGTTTTCTTCACTGGTTTTCTCTGACTGAAGTCTTAATCAATAGCTGAAGAAATTTCGACAACGCTCGCGTCCTTTCTGCAGTTTAGCAGCTTAAATCTGAGCAATCATTTCACACACACTTGAGTATATAGCAATGAGCAAATGGTATTAATCACCAGCCTTTTTACGCAAGTTTACATGCATAACTTACTTTGATCAAAGTAACTTAAGCTTAAACGTCTGCATACTAACGTAAGCATGTAGTAAAGGCCTATTGAAGCTAAGCCAAATATTGACTAAACGCTTTTCAGCACTTAAGTAGGCTGTCAAAAGCGCTTTTAGCACTCTACCAACTATAGGAGAATTTTATGTCTTGTACACTCGTAACTATTACTGTGTGAACGTCGCGTCGATCGAAGCTTATAAAAATCACCTGTTTCAAAACGCACCCAGTCCATCAACTTGAACCAAACCACCCTAAGTTTATTGCTGAATCTCAAGTAAAATTTATAAATTCACTTCCAGTAAGTAAATCACGTTTCCGCACACGACTTAACTTAAGTTTTTGGTTTAAGTTGACTTTGAGGCTTCAAATAAACGTAGCGATTAATTAAGCCCACCAAATTACGACATGTTCAAAGGCAAAGTTCATTACCCATTAGGACTCTTGCAGGATAGCTATACAAGAGAGATCCGTGTGATGCAGTGATCTGGAATTTGCTGTAATCTGCTGAGAAAATTCCACATGGAACCGGGAATCCTACATAAACTGTGTACCACTCAGAATAGCTTCATCAGACCATCACATTTGGACCATCAGGCCATATAGATCCATGGCAATGGTCAGCAAGCAGCAAAACTACCGATAATCCACTGGGCACACTTGTATAGAAAGTTTGCAAAACTTTCGAACGCAGCCAACTTTTCTGCTCAGCAGGATTTTGCCGTGAGGAAGACGACAAAGTTCGCAATTTATGTAACACTAATCATCCGGGATACGATTCACTCGATACATTGCATCAACTTCTATTGAAATTCCACAATTCTGCAACTGATTTTGCGCAGCACTCGGACGTCTTGGCACTAAGAACAATGAGCAGTTTTGCATAAAACGTTGAAAATACGCGAAAATATCCAGTAATCCGGACGGCCAGGTCAGTAGGTAAAGCCGGACCAAGTTGTACCAAAAGCCGTCAAGCTTCAAGCCCGACTTCGGGGGAGTCCGACCACACACTACGAATCTGGCAGCCTGCTCGGTGCCACCCGAGTGCACCAGTGGATGGCCGCGTTTGACTTTTCGGACGTCCTAATCGGCCGTTAAGCGTGCCCACTTAACGGGACGTTTATCCAGCCGGGTTGCTCGACGTAATCGGCTGATAAGACAATGGAACTGCTAGGCGTGCGCGCGGCGAGGCGGCTTGCTCTGGCACGGAGGTTTTCAGTCTTGAAGACCACACACACTGGGGTGGGCTTAGCCTTAGCCCTACCGCCGACAACAACCTGAAGAAAAAGCAGCAAAAGCACGGGGAAAGCAGCGTCTGTGAGCGCGGGTGCAGAGCGAGGGTAGGTCGGCCCGAGCTGAGTGGCTGCCTCGTCGAGCTACGTACTTCCTTCCCTCAAAGGGGTCTCTTTTTTGCATCACCACCTCCCATTGAAATTGCTAGCTGCTAAACCTTAGCGGGACCACCCGCTTTGACGGCTCACCCCGCACTCGTCGGCCAGATTCTTTCACCGCATTTTATCTGCAAATTAGTTCGTTTACTTAACCGGCTATTAAGCGACTAAGCGGGCTAGCATTCGGCAATGCGGATTCTTGCTAGCCAAGCTCGAGCGACATTCTTCCAGTCTATCCAGAGCTGATGGCCAGGATCTGGAACACCATCGAGAAACTGAATTGCCGAATACACCCAAAAAATGGGAATTTTTTTGTCGGGATTTGGGATTTGTTCTGACCTGAAGGCGTCCTGAAGAATCGTCCGTTGATAACGGACGATTGCACCACTTGGGGAATGTTCAAATATCATGTCATCACTTGTTAGCGATTTTCAGACATGTCAGCATTTGTCATCATTTACAGACCCCCTCTTCAAATGATACCAATAATTGACCAACAAGTTTTCGAATTGAGCTAACTTTTTATGAAAATTAGTTCAGGGATGATAACAACTAGGGTTCTCCAGACCTGGAAAACCTGGAAAAGCCAGAATAAACTAATTTACTTTTAAAAAGTCAGGGAAATTCAACAAATCCATAACAGATTTTGCACAACTAGTTATTGGTTGACATAAAAATCAAGGGGTGATGAGCAATTCTGCAAAGAAATTTTTAAAAACTTCAAGACGCTTTCTACGATATTTAATAAGCAATGTATAAGCTATCTGTCATTAGTACTTTGAGCTAACGACTTTAAGAGCGCTAACAAAACTATTTCATTAGTGCCTATTTACATGTATAATATTTAATACTGACAAATACAGTATACCACCATACATGTATTACCATCTCTGGTGACATAGTCACATAGCCCAATGAAAAGAACAATAAAACTAAGCAGTGGCATTGCTATTACCCACTCAAATAGACGATATTGCACGTTATTCTTGAATTTTGAAGGCATATGTACATGTATTTGCAGATGAATATACAGTACATTAAAATACACGCATTTAAACTGAAATTCCACTGACTACATGTAGTTTTCGATTATACAACGCAGGTTATGATTAGAATAGTTATCCTATCCGATGACAAATTAGCATAAAACAAGCGCCCAGCCTCCTTGTCATTTAATTCATGAAACCCATATACGATTTCTTGATGAGGATCCATTGATACAAAAACCTGCGACGCCTTTCAATTTCACGCATCCATTGTTTGTGTACATATTTAAGCAAATGTAAATAGTGGGAGTGTACACTCGGATACCTGAATGCTCAACAGGCCACCTCGTTCCCCCTTTTCCATTCCCAAACATTGAGCGCGTGTTGTCCATCACCTTCCTGTAGGCTTAAATAAGCACTTCATTATATCCAAACAGGAGCTCGCTTGTTTATTTATTCTGAAATTCTAAACTTCAATAGTAATAATCGTAAAAATAATGTAACGTGGACGCGCTATATGATTTGTTTGTCTGTGCACTTCAGGAACGAAGAATGGAAACATTTTGCATTGTTGGTATTCAAATTAAACACAACACGAGTGAAGTGATCTTGGCCAGGGACTGTGCAAACCACTGTGCTTTGATGCAATTGAAACTAAACATATCCCATATCCACTTTTTAAGTGACTCAGCACTGAATAGTTTTGGAACAACCACCTCTACAGCGAACCAAAAATAGATTCCACAGCTATAATAACATGAAATCCCCTGACTTTTCCAGGTTTTTCGGGTTAAAATTGTTATTTTCCCCTTTAATATACTGTAAATAATGTTTTTAATCAATATGGACATTGACTATGACAATAATTATTGAGTTTGAATTTTTTTTCCTGTCACATAAACAATACAAACCACCGACAGGCCAAAGGAGCAGTGAGCAGGAGCTGGCGAAGGAAAAAACAAGAAATAGTTGTGAAGACACAACAACAAAGAAAATTAAGGAAACCATCTCAAAAACACCCCAAAATTTAGTAAGCTTTGTGAAACATTCAATTAGATATGAGAAATTGACGCATTTCTTAGTGTAAAGCTGCACACCCAATATGTCGTCACACTCAAAATTACATAATAGTAACACTACACATGTGTTTAATTACCTGTACTCTGATCGGTCCAGCTTTTTTCCACAATAATAAAGGAATTCACACAACATCAAAGTATTAATGCACTTTTTTAATTTTGGTTTTTAATTAGGAGTACTCAGATGCTCCGAATTTATTCTAATTTTGCAAATGTCGATATTGTCATAAAGAAGCTAAATGGAAGGAATCAATCTGCCATTTTGGAATTTTCTTTCATTGTGCAAAGGGTCACTTCACCATTAAAAAATAACACACACATAATCGATATACGAAATAACTTCTGGATTGAAATTTATAATTAAAGGTTAGGACATCCCCATGACATTTTCAAAATACCCCTGACTTTCAAAGGTTTCATATGGAGTCAGATACAAATCCCCTGACTTTCCCAGGTCTTGCAGGTTCTGTGGAAACCCTGAGCAATACTGCTGGTGAGAACTGGTCTCCAGTTTGCCACGACGTAAGTATAGTGTGGGTGCGGGGACTTCATCTGACCTTGTAACAGAACAGAACGGTCAGCAACTGCCCCCTCTTTTCGTCCACATACCTTTCTGGTATTTCTGTCAAACTAATTTTCGACCGACACACACTTCTTCAGCTACCATTTTTCTTCTTCACGACAGAAGAAACAACAGGAAGAATTATGGGTGCACCCAGAGACAGTCGGGCCATTTAGACGGTGAATAATGTCCTCTGGAACAATAACAAATTCTGGTGTCCTTCCACATCCCAAATAGCCTACCCCCTACCACTCTGGACAATGACGCGCTGGTCGACAGTGGCGACACACTTTTTTACAATTTCCTTTTTTTCCACAAAGGCTTTTAAATGGTCACGAATGAGACACGTCCAATGGGACATTTGTTTGCAAATTCCCTGACGTCTTTGGCCAGGAAATGGTCAAATGGCACGTCTTAATACCAACGCAGAACTGGCAAATATTTCATCCGAAGTGTCACTGGAGCTCAATGGTCAGCATGCCCACTGGTCAAACTCAATATAAGGTCTGAATGAGGTTCTACGGCGAGTTGACCGTTGCAATTCACTCGTTGTTTTGCTCGAAAGGGCAGGTGTACCTCCCTACAGACCCAACTATTGGCCCCAGGCCAGTAGCCAACACACACAAAGGGCCAATATTTAGAAATGGCTTCCAAGGACTTTCCTTTCACTGGGCATTAGCGTTTGCTAAAAATAAGTATTTCCTACGAAAGTAGTCCCCCCGAGTGGCCACATTGTGGTCAGTTATTATCAGCGTTTGCCTGAAAGAGCGGGGCAGGTAATCGTCAAAGAAACATGCAGCCATGAATAATTAGTGGGTAGGATTTAACGGGCCTAATCATTTCGGGCAGGTAATAATCTTCTTGTAAGGAACGCTCGGACATCACTTTGGCAAGCCCAAACAATTTCAGACAACTGAGGATGAAGTTACCTGTACGAGTCAATCTCGGTTAATCTATTCCATACTCCGGGTACGATACCTGTCACGAGGGTCAGCAGGTTAGCTAAGCAAAGGACCACGTTTAAATTACTCTGTTAAAATGTTCACATGCATTCTTTCAACTGAAAATAAGTGGTAGTAACAAAAATTAACATGTACATGTACATATAGAGACTTTGTTATCGATAATTATCTGATGTATCAGTCGACGTTTTTAGGAATAAAATAAGTTTTAACATGGTCTCCCGTGGATGAAATTTGTAACTTCCCTGATTTTTCCAAGTGGCCCAACAAATTTTCCCTGACCACTGAGAATGCACAAATTTGGCATATGCCAATCTAATGATTGCTATATTTGTTGGTTCTCATACAGGGTTTCAACAGAAATGGCATTTTCAACTTCCCTGACGTTTCCGGATCTTAAAACAAATTTTCCTGACCACCCTGGTCAATGAAAATGGAAAAATATGACATGCCAGTTTAAACAGGGGATAGAATACAAATATTCACCAGACAACTGCAAATTTAAGATTAGTTTCTTAGTTTCTGTTACAGACTAAGAGTTTCTATTGCTTTTAGTTAACCATTCTGTTTATAAAATCTACTATTGATTTGTTGAATTTTCCTCACTTTTTAAAACTAAATCAAAGGTTGTTCCCTGACTTCTCCAGGTTTTCGAGGCCTGGGGTAATATTTTCTGTTGAATTATACAGTTAGTCTCGTCATGCTATTCTACCATTGTTGATGAATTAGAAAATCGAGCAAAACAGTGAAAGGTGCTGACATCATTATGGTTAGAGTTCAGTGTGAACATCACACCTATGGCGGGAAAAATACACTGCATTTCTGAATGCGTCCAGCCAACAAAGTTGGCTTTGTTTCTGATTAAATTAGCCAGATGGAGGCGCACCCGCAGACACTGAAGGCGAGATATGACCACTTCCGGAAACCAGGACTTGACCATAGTCGTTTTCGACCATCAAACCGATATTTTGGGAGCCTCAGTGCCAATTACTCGTGGCCCTCGAGTTATTCTCAGGAAACTCAAAGGAAACATTACTCCGCCTACCAAACACTTCGCCATTTGATTAGCAGGTAGTCTTGTCGGTGTACCAATTTGTAATCGGGTAAAAATGGGTTTCGGACGTTTTTTGGGATATATATTACTTATGTTGAAGGCTCCGAGACTGGGGCAATTTCGTCTAAAAAATGAAGTGCTCAATTATTAGCACAAAGTGTGTAAAGACACCGACAATTCGAACGAAATGAGGTCAGAAGGCCCTCTGGTGCCCAATCATGGCCCATGGAATGGGGCAAGTGAGCAGGCCCCCTACAGGTACAACTTAACCTGCAGTGCACCAGTGATCAGTCTCCACCATGTGCTCACCTACATGTGCTTCCCAATGAACCTGGGAATCCCTGGAAACCTGGGAAAGTCAGAAGTTTTTGTACCTGACTGGGAAACCTTGAACGTCAGGAAAATGTTAATATTTTTTTTCAACAAGTCAGGAGATTTCCTAACTTGTA
Organism: Kryphioiulus occultus; assembly: GCA_034687865.1. Taxonomy (NCBI): domain Eukaryota; kingdom Metazoa; phylum Arthropoda; class Diplopoda; order Julida; family Julidae; genus Kryphioiulus; species Kryphioiulus occultus. The sequence continues at coordinate 14,199 of JAQGAF010000677.1, read as the reverse complement.
ATTATTATTTGAATCCATAAGTTATTTCATATACTGTATCGATTATGACTTGTACGTGTACTGTATTGATTATGAGCTGCACATGTACTGTTTTAGGTGAAGTTGCCCTTTGCTCAATGAAATGAATTTTTACTTTATACTGGTCGATGGGAACGGTAAAGGTCAGGGGAAAATAAAACAATTTAACCTGGGAAAGTATGGGAATGTTAGTTACTAAAGCTGTGGGAGCCACCAAACCATGCTGTATTAGTAGTATACATTTAAAATTCCAGATATTTGACCACCATTATTTTAACATTAACCACCAAACACAACCACTATTATTTTAACATTAATCGCCGCTAGACGGTTCAGAGTCTGGTCTAGACTAAGATGCTCGTTTGCAAAACCAGTTCATTCCTACATGTATTTAAAACTCCACTCCAACAACCAGTCCAATCTCACTTACGCCTCCAGTTAATTCTAACGAACTCGTCAACACATCAAAGTGTAATATTTTACGTTAAAAATTCCTCACCTAACCTCCAGTTAGGAGTACATCCCAGTTTTCATCAACAGTTTATTACCGTACTTTTTCCTACATATCGCAGCCAAGCTGTTTAATTTCTCTTCGTTAAAAAAACCACTCGATATTCGTTAATGTCAGTCTTCGCAACTGCTACCATAAACGTGTAGTTGAATACCGCATCTATCAAGCATTTTATTTTCTGGGCGTGAATTTTTCGCTGCCCTGCCCAATGGCGGACATTTTTTTTCTCCTGCATTAATTCAACTGTACATGTACATGTATTCCAAAAGAAGTATTTGCTCCTGGGGCTAACTGCCGAATAACATCATCGCAAATATCGAGTAAAACAACGATAAATACCGTCGTAATAAAAGTTGTCACCCCGCCAAGCTCCTTGGGCTGGCCAAAGGGGTGGACAAGAAGATGGAAAAAATCTTCCTAATTGACCGAAGCTCAGTCCATGGCGGTGCGAGCCTCAGAAAGCGAACAGGGCATAAAAATTAGAGAGCTGGTTGGTTGGGCTGGCAGGTGAAATTCCCTCGTAATAATAATGTTTTTCTAACTATGAGAATAAACATGTATTAAGTTGGCCCCAGTTGAACCACGAGTTTTAGGTGGATGGTCGAACGTGAGTGTCCCGGGGCAAGGCACGCAGAGGGAGGACTAGAAACAGGTACTACCTCGAAGATTGAATCATAAATATTAGAAGGTCTTCATCGTCAGTGACAGCCAACTTGCAAAATGAACAAAGGGAAACGAAGAAAATGAGCTAAACCGAGTTTAATGGCTTTTCCAGCCCATGGGGAGACCATGAGAAGTAGAAGAAGAAGAAGAAGAGAGGAAAAAGAGGCCCACGACCAACTCGGCTAATTCGGCCAGGTCGTCCAGGGACCTCGCCCTCATCCACTGCCCACGAACGAACCCAGCCACGAAGGTGAAATGGCAACGAGGGTCGTCCACGAAATTTAACTGTCAATTACTTACTCCTGGATAAAAAACAGGAATTTCACAATCTGTTATCTAGTGCTGGCAAGGCGGATTTTTGAGGATGAGAAGTTACTTCATCCTGGTCAGGTCTACTTTTCACGTGTCAATGTCACAGTGCGAGTGCAACCAAATTGATCTTGTCATTGTAATTATTTAAACAAGAACACCCAACTGTCCCGCAACAGAATTGTGACAGGCTCGTCTTTTTAGTAGCTAATTTGGTGTTCAAACCACACCTTGATCCAAAAAATAATAGCCTGTAGCATGCCTTACATTGACATGTCATATTTTTGCATTTTCAGTGGTCAGGGTGATCAAGAAAATTTGTTTGAAAACCTGGAAAAGCCTGGGAAAGTTGGAAATGTCATCTTTTGGGAACCCTGGTTAAGTAAAATGGAAAGTGTCAGTTGGCACAACCACCTGCGTAAATTACCATGCTTTATAATTTAACAAGTGTTATTGCAAAATTAAAAGGGATAGTTTAATTACCTTCGTCGTATTCTATCACAACTTACACTTATTCAACGATATCACTTTTAAAACATTAAAGATGTGGCGAAAAAAAAACTAAACATATTTTGTTTTAGCATGTAATTTTTCAGAACTATCTACACTGTAGTTTTAAAATTGCCCTATCGTTTCTTGAACGAAATGCCACGACGAGGAGGTTTTTTTTCATTTTTTTGGCATAAGTCCACATGTGTGGAGTTTGAGAGGCTAATGAACTCATTACAAATGATGAAGTTGGCCTGTGGGAGTTGTCTCACTCTAACTCAACAAATAGCATTTTGCAGTATCGATCATTACTTTCAATCAACTATAATGATTTTCAATCAACTTGCTATTTCTGAAGGGTTCGTAGATCAATGATAAAGACGTGATTAATATAATAACAAACATTGCCAAATGCACTGAACTGTCTATAACCTATAAACCCGTTTACACTGTATATTTCCTTAATTTTAACCTGGTAAATGTGAAGTTAACAAACACTAAAATGTCTCGTTTTACCCACAGTATTTACATCATTACAATGTGCATTATTGCTAAAGATAAGCTTACAAGCCTTATTTAGGATTACGTAAACAAATGTTGTCAATCGCTTTTCAATGCTTGTTTTAAGGAATCCATACAAATTGGAAATCTCAAAATTGTTGTCATGAACACCTCTTGGAGAAAATAATAACAGCAGTGCTCTATTTTTTTTACCTGCCCTATTCTTTTTTCAAGCTAACTCTGAATAGTTGAACTAGATAGAAACAACGCCATTGAATGCAGGGTCGCACTACTGCACTTTTTCTAAACAAGAATGAAGAATTGCATGATGGGATTTAAAGCACTTCAAAAATAACGAGCTCCAATAATATTCAGGGGGAAAGCATTTGTAACCATTTTAAAGATGATGTTAAATCCTTGCTTTAAAACAGATTCTCAAAAAATATAAGCTTTGTAGACGTATTAATGAAAATCCGTCGTGCACATGTAACTTTTCACTTGCTAAATAAAAACAGACAATTTGGGCATATCAATCTTTCCCAAGTCATCTTGACAATGGTGAACGAGCTCTTAAAATAGGTTTCCATCATCGTGGCTTTCACCAAACTGCCATCACGTTTCAAAAGAGTTCGTTTTTGATTTTTGTAAATTTTCAGACTAATTTGACCCTAAGCCCAATTTAAAAGCTCCCCACACGTTGCAAGGACAACGTTTAAGTCAATCGTGCAGGTGTGAAATTCCCAGAAAAGGCGCTCTCACCATGGATTTTCTCGAAAAATGCTAAAAAACTACGTCATGCTTGGCGGCCTAACAACTAACAGGATATCAATAAAAACTTAAGCACTTCCAAAGGAACATCTTTTCCCCCGAAAATCCTTATTACATTCCAACGAGACTGAGTTGAAATATTAAGGACAGCTGATACCCTTATACACGAAATGCCAAAAATAAACAATCCCCATGGGATTTTTTTATACAAATAAAAGTATATAAAAATGCGGCTAACGCCAATAACAAATAATAAGCCTTGTTATAGACAATGGCACAAGTCTGCCACCTGTTACAAAACAGCAAATTGCGGCTGCAGATGTTACAGAAGGCGAACAAAAACATTCTTGTTAAAATGCCCCAGTGTAAAATCAAAATAATGTGTTTCTAACTAACCATATCTACATTACATCTGAACTCTAGCTTTGCAAAAATCAGTATGATGGTATCTACGAGCATTTACTGTACATGGTTCCCATAGCTTTGGTAACATAAAATCACCTGACTTTCCCAGGTTTTCCATTTAAACATGTATTTCCCCCTGACCTTTGGAGTTTTCCCATTGGCCATTATAAAGTAAAAAGTAGGCCTACCGACCCTTTAATATAAACAATGTTTTTAATCACTAGGTCATTGATTATGAGGATAATTAATGAAGTTGAATAATAAAGGAATTCAAGGAAAATTGTTTATAACTAACCATATCTACTTCAGCAACCTAGCTCTGCTACAGCGAAAGCAGTTATCTACGAGTATTTATGATAGTCTTCCAGAATAAGAAAGCAGGTTTTGATTAAGTCTGGTTCAGTTAGTCCAATGGGTGCATGGTTGTAAGATTTTGAGTGGTCTCATTTAATGAGAAACTGATCCACAGAATATTTAGCATTAAGATGGCGCATGCAGCCTTCAATATCCTTTCGCAATTTCTGAACAACGCTGGATTTAGGTAGCGCAAACGTGTCCATGACAATGCTTCAGTTTACTTTTAAGCGTCAAAGGTCATGACCAAGTTCAAAACCCTATAGGTAGTGACTTCGTGGACAGTATTGTTTAGTTTAGTTCAATGCCACTGAAGCTGCATGCAGCGATGCTATTTTCGTGCACCACCAACCAGGCATTGTGGATCCAGGTCTGAATACTGCCAAAGAGGCTAATTTCTGGGCAATTGAAAGCAGGTATAACGAGCGGCCGCATAATTCCATTGGGCAGGCACAAAAGGCAGAAATTAAAATTTAAAAATTCCAGCACATTTCTGCTCCACTAACAATGGGCTGGCGATGCTCATCCAGCCCAAAAGAGCAAGAAAAGAAAAAAATGCTCATCAGTGTGCTCCAATGTTCCCGCTGGTGTTCATAAGCATATGCAGTCATGGGGGCAGCTAAAGCAGCGGGGTGCGAGAATTTTGGCCCTCAATTATTATTACAGCTCCATTCATATTGAAAAGATGACAATAGGTCGAGGGGGTAGTTTTCAATGCATGACTTGCTTACTGTTACCCCTCATTCCAGCGCCGCATAACAGCACAACCACCACCACCCAAAGTGCAATCACCCTGAACATTATAATTCTCAACCCACTCTCTTCTCACTAGTCACTAGTGCAGCACCCCTCGAGATCCCTCCCCCTCCCACGAAAACCTCTGATGCAGGTAATATTGCCCACAATCAGTAATGGAGTCTTTGGCTGCAACCACTCATGTGGACCACTGGGGGCCAACAACATCATCAGGGACTCATTTTCTGTTTCTTAATTCAACGCATCCTCCCATCTGGAAGTCTTGTTCTGTCGTGCCCCCTCAGAATGGCGGCTCCCCTTGCGAGGATCCCCCTTATTTCTTCAAAAGACCTGAAATCTTCGAAGGTTACTGTTGGCCATTCTGCCAAGTCATGGCCTATAAGAAATGAGATCCTCCCACGAATGCACTTCTCTTCCCCCTATTTTTACACAAAATCAAAACATTACAAACAGTTTAATCTTCTCCCTACTTTCCCATTCTCAATCTCACCTGAAACGTGTTTTTTTTTTTCAACCCAAAAACTAATCCGCTGAGAGTTCGTGACCCGACACCCGAAAGGCCTTTTTTTTCCTTTAGTAAAAGAAACATAATTTTGCCAGCTTTTTTCTCCAAAAATCCCCAGTCACGTGGTGGTTATCTGGCACCCCATTCACCTCTGTCCACGTCATCGTCCAGACGCTATAAAGGGGCTAACACCTATTTCAACATGGCTTTTCACATTCTTGATCTTCTGCAATGGCGCATTTTAAGCCTTTAGCACCTTTCGTGCATCCTGCAGGCTAGGCCATAAATTCTAACCTGTATTTTTTTCGGCCAAGAAAAATGTCTTGAAATGTGCAAAAATCGTTACCCTGGTGTCAATTGGAGCGGGGCCAAGTTATCCTCAGTAAAGTGCGGCCATAAAGACCGAGAGAATGGTTTTACAATGCGCAGCATGGGGTTAGTCGAAATATTTAGGACCTGGACATACTCAAGTTACTCTCCGAAAACATCAAGAATTTCCGAGGAAATAAGTCTTCCTTGACACCTGACAGCATGCCCTTTGCTCTCAAGATCTCTAAATTTGCCAGCATGGAAGCCTGCAGGATAACCCAGTGCAAATTGTGTTCGCAAATTCTTGAACAAATTTTGCAAAATAATTTGTTAAGCAAATTTTACACAATGTTTTTGGAAGAATCAATAAGTTGATAAACGTTATTCTGAGCTTAGTCATCAAGTAAAGTATCGAATCGTTATTTACAATGGCTGTTGAGCACTGCACTATAGTGTAAAATCGTACGTAATAATTGCAACGAATCATACATGTAGTATTAAACGTGTCATGTCTAAGGTTGAGCTACAGTATCCAAATGACAGGATTCCGTAAAATTTGTGTTAGAAAGGAATTCCCTTTTTTAATTTGAATTTTTAATTTCGAGACGGCAGATGAACCGATGCTAAGGATTTATTTTAATTTGACAAATTTCGACATTGTCTTAATGAAGTCAAATATGTACACTGTAGAAGGAAACAGTCTGCCATGTGTCAAGGGCAATATCAACTGAAAACCAAGGTACATGTATATGTCATAATCGATATAGGTGTATGAAATACCTTCTGCACTGAAATTATAATTGCAAGTTAGGAAATCCTCTGACTTGTTGAAATAATTTTCAAAATGACATTGACTTCCCTAGATACAGCGTAGGTATAAATCCCCTGACTTTCCCATGTTCTGTGGGAATCCTGAAATTACATCAAGATGTTGTCTATCAAGTGAACGAAGTAAAGAGAATGAAAGGTTTCTTAGGTTATAATGACAGGGTAGCCTTCCAAGATACGTTAGGAAGCTTAATCGCAGCAGAGACAAGGTTATTAATTGATATGGTAATCCAGCACTTGAAGATTCGTGGATGATGCCCACAGGCTACATCCATACCATTAACTCAAAACCAGACGCTATAGCTATTTTTGACGGATAAACCCATCGTACAGTATAATCTACATACAGAATAATAGCAATCTGACAGTTGGTCCATGAGCCATGGCAAGCCTAATTTTGAAATATATCTTCCTCTCTTAATCGTGGATGGATTTTCTCTCGGAATTTCTGGCAACATGGCAAGCGTGGCATGTCCACGTCACGTTTTCTACCTCCTAATCTATCTACTTTCTCGAAATCTGTCATTTCCCAAAACTTGGTCATTAATATCGTACCCCTAGCTACGGGTTTCCACATTCTCCCAATATCATCCATTATCAGAAATGACTTTCCGTTTGCTTATATCATGCATCAACGAATTCCTCGGCTCGGTTATGTGGTACAAATCCCCGTGCGATGAAAATAGTAAACAGGTAGAAAAGGAGTAAGAACATTTAAAAGTCATTGCCTACAAGCATGCCAAAATCAATGCATTTTCTACGTGCTTGAGTCTGTTGACTTCTTACCAAACGAGTTCGGCTAATGATGATATCAGCAATAAAGCTTAGAGTAAGACAAGCCGCTCACGTTATCTTTATTAATTAGTTCGCCAGGCGAACATTATTCTCACGGCAACACAAAAGAGATCCCCTGGATGCTGGCGATCAAAATAAATACAACCATAGCCTATACGAACAGCAGAAAGGGAAAAGATGGATGAAATAGAACGTCAAATTTAAGCTCGTTTGATCTGATTTATATGTACACAGTATATGTATGGCATGGTGACTGGCCAAATCTTTAATTCAATTTCACTGACTTTTTCAGGTTTTCCAGACACTTTTGGAAAATTTATAGGCAATTTTTCAAGAAACACTTTTTACAGATTTAACAAATTTTGACCCATACAAATGCCATATATATGGCGGAAATTTTATAAAAAAAAAGAAACAATAATATTAATAATTAAAGGAATGCCATAGGCGAAATTTTGGAAAATTACAAGAAATAATTAACTTTTAGTGTATTAATATTAATAACGATGCGAACACAAGTGGCTGCAATAACCAATAGATGTCAAACACTGCAGGAAGAAGAAGGAAGATCGAAAATTGATTTTTTAAATTTAGTATACAATGTACTCTGCACTGTTCTTGAATCTGACAATGTGGAAAAGAAACGAAAACTGGAAATTCAATTGTTTAGCCTGTTTGTAGATCAATTGGGGATCAAATAAAAATGTAAATACCCATTATCCTTTTACCAGGTAACAATGTTCCTGGCGCTAATTTTTTACCAACCATATTCATGACCTTCAAATCTTGGTTATTGAGACTGCGTGTACACTCAAACGAGTACAAAGCAAACTAAGCGGGCCTGCATGCGGAACACCCATCAACAGTTTCAAATGATTACACCTTATAATGACATCTTTTTTACGATGATATTTTTGTTTTCCATCCAACATTCTCATGGCGTCTGTATTTAACCCACGAATTTAAGGCATCCAAAAGGGTCCAGATGCGATACACACGCAGTTGTAAGCTGAAGTGAATACGCTACTGCACTCATTAAGTTGCATGTCCAAATTGTTAAGTGCGAACAATATCACCTAGTAATTTGCGGGTAATAACAATGTAGCAACCTTTTCCTATGGCCTCACTTCAATGGGAAACATTAGTCAACGTCTGGGGCGGTATAGCAGATGGTTCATGGCAGAAAGCGGATAATACGTGCAGGAGGAGCCGCAGTTTTGCATAGGGCTATAGCTGCCACCAGCTTTTTATACGTCTTCATATGCAATGCATGCAGCGAATGTCAATGGGGAAAATGCACAAAGCAAAATTGGGATTATAATTGTTATAGGACCCCAGGTTGGCGTGGATCAGAACTTCCAGCAACTTAATTTGAACCAAGTAATTGGAGAAAGCAAGCACGCGAACAGACTACCATTTTATAATCACGTATAAAAGAGCATATTTCCTTTAAAACTAACCCACCAATATTCCTGCATATGTTAATGATACAACTGTATGATATCACGGTGAGCACTGACACATAAACAGATATTACATACTTTATCATGCCAGTATTTTCTTCTTAAAGGAACGTCCTGCTATAGTATTACATGGATCCCCCAAAGATGAAAGTTTCAACTTCCCTGACCACCATGGCCTAATGTAAGGAATGATATACTGTATGTATTGCTTATTAGGCCGTACGGCATACAAACAGGAGATAGAACACAAAATTGCACGAGGAAACAGAAAAGTTAGATTAGTTTTTTAAATTGGCAATTTCATTATCAATTTCTTTCACAGAATTGCTCGTAATCTCTTGATTTTTGTGGTAACCAATAACTAGCTACAGTATGTGAAATCACGAAAAATTGATGAGATCAAATTGGAAAGTCCGATGAATTAGCCAATATTTGGAGAAACGAAACTTGGGAGAAAATAACTAGGCTATCACGAAAAAGTGAATGGGGTACCGTGCACGAGGTCTGGTCTAATTTAATATCCCTCAACAATTTTGCTGTTTTATGGCGAGAGAATGAGTGTTTAATTGCGGCATAATCAGGATGCTCTACAAATGTTTGAGAAAGTTATTCAGTCTTGTTTGCCGTAGATAACATCCTCGCCACCAGCTCCACCTTTGAAAAAAAGCGTGCAAACACTTGTTATTTAAATAAGGGTTTGTCAACTGAAGCCAAAGTTAAATAAACATTTAAATCCTTGTTTTGTATCCGAGTGTAAAACGCTTGGATTGTCAATCGAGGGGTCAGTTGCGCAACAAATCGTTTTCCCTGTTTGTCTTAAACACACAAACAACGACACGTACAGGACGCATGCGTGTGAAGGGACACAACGTTACACTACATCATTATACCTGATATGAGGGGGAACACAAGGGGTATCCACCTGAATACATGCATGTTGGATAGCAATTGTCAACATTCCTGCATGTCTACCTAGCGACGAATTTCACGCGCCCAGGCATATTTCGACTATTTTACGTGCCTTCAAAATACATGAACCCGGTCATCTTTTTGGACAAGATATTAAAATACCAGGGTCGATCGCAGTGCCAGGGAGAGTCCTCACGTTTCAGCACTGTATACATTTTCAGGCTAAGGACAAGACGATTACAACATGGGCCACGTGGGCTACCAGATCCAACCAGCATTAGTATTTTCTTTTTCTTTTTTTTGTGCATCAGGAGTGTATTGGTCTATACAGGCCTTCCTCGAGTTACCCTCCCAACCGTTGACCTTTGCTTCGGCGTGATTTACCACGCAAAAAAAATGACTGTTACTGAGATGAAATCTGAAAAAAAATCCTTCTCTTTTACGGACAACCTCGCTGAATAAAATTACAAGCTCCGGGTCGTCCGAGATGGCCTTTCCATACAAATAAAGTTAGGCACATATGAAAACGGACATAACACGAAGTTGATAAGAAATAGGATTACGTCCATTGAAACGACATGCGAGAATCGATGTACAGAGGTTTGACAAGATCCTCTTCTTTTACATGTACTAGTATGTCAAACGTGCTGCCAGAGGTCAAAGGACGAATTTGCGGAGTATTGGACTTTGGTATACAAATGAAGTCCAAAACAGCTCATGTAGGAAGGAAGGGTTTTTTAAGTAAAAAACCAATACAGCATAAAATAATCAATCAATCAGCAAGCATTAAACTTGTATTCATTTTTGCATAACATACAAATGTTGCAATGCTATGTCTTCAGTGGTAAACGCTTTGAGTGGGTAGCCTATCATATTCTGGGAGACATTACCAATAACAGTTTCTTCTTTACTAACTGAGCATTCAGAAGATATCAAGGTGCGTTTACACTGTACAACAGAACGTGTTATATTGCAAAGTTATACAATTTGTTTGAAAATTAAGGGAAAAAAATGTTATTTAATATCTTGTAGCATGGATGACCCACGTAATCTAGTGGGCGTTATATAACAAGTTGTACAACAGAGTAAAAAGTTGATTTGTAATATGACAATGTTTTGTGATATACCGTAGTGTAAACGTACCTCAATTGTTTAGAGTTACTGAACTTTAGCCCTTCAGTACAGAAATCAACTCGCCCCTAATTGAATCATTATTTGCAGAGACGTAATGGTATTGTTATGTTTAGGATGGCGACATCCATGCAGGAATTCGACTAGGCCTACACAGTCATGGTAGTCACAGCTGTTGAGTTCTTAATTAAAACACATTCACAGTTTCGGTTTTCATTCCACTTTCTTGTTGAGCTGTCAAACTCGTCGACGTCGACCGTGACAAGTAGGCAATATTTCAAGATGGCGACTACACAATTTGGCCAACACAACCACTATGGCAGATTCTAAAGGTGCGTTTACACCATATCACAAAACTTTGTTCAGGATTCCCTCAGAGATGACATTTTCAATTTACCTGACTTTTTCAAGTTTTAAAACTAATTTCCCTGACGACCATGACCATTGAAAATGCAAAAAATATGACATGCTATATTTATTGCTTATAACATATAAGCAGGAGAGAGAACACAAATTTTCAAGAGAAACGGCAAAATTTGATTAGTTTTGTTCATTTCATTTACGGAACTGCTTGTCATCTCTTGACTTTTGTGCTAACCAATAAGTTGTTACGAAAAACCTGCCATTGATTCGTTGCATTTTCCTGACTCTTTAAAAGGAAATAAATGTTCGTTGAGTTTTCCAGACCGTTTCAATTTCCCTGACTTTTCCAGGTGTGGGGAACCCTGTTGTGAAACAATTTGTTATATAACAAATTAGTATTTAACCATATTGTACAACTTGTTAGATAACACCCACTCGATTACGTATAGCAAGTTTTGGAATATGGTGTAAACGCACCTTAACAATGCACCCACGTGACTTTACGCGCATGCTGTGATTTGCTGGATGGTGCCAACATATCGTACAAGATACATTAAATCGATTGATTTTTTTCTCCAGAGCACGTTAGCAATGTGTCAATCCCATTAGATGGCGCTAAAGGCGAGTGTCACCTGAAAACATGCTAGCAATCAGTATTATAAAAAAATGTGAACTTACCCATGGCTGGGGTGGTGAAAGGTGTGCATGCGAGACGGGTCCCAAACATAACGTCCTTCATGGGTCCGTTGATCGACCGGAATCGGTGGGTGAAAAGCCGCAAAGGCGCTCGGAAATTGCAGAGGAATACCTAGGGGCACGAAAGAAATACGTGTGAGACAACTATTACTTCTTCAGACATTACATCTGTCTTAGATGCCAAACAACCATGTTTTTGGCCTAAATAGAACTCGATTCCCTTCTTATCTGTTTAACCCTTTAGTATCTCACTCCCCTATATACATGTAGATCGCACATTTCGGTTGTCAAAATGAGAAAACTGGCCAAACCAGACGCACATTTTTCAGCGTACATTCTTCTCGCCTGACCATGGGTCCATGGCACTTTTGCACTGGTCCTGGTCCGCTCGCACTACATCCTTTTCTGGATCAAACTTTCAGTTTAGTTTCCCATTGAAGAAGCCCGACTCGGAGACGTTGACACTGCCGCACAAAGTCCCCGATACACCGGCGCAAGGAGCAGCTAGATATCCAACAACTGTCCGTCTGGCAGAGCGTCCGAGGAATGCGATGAGTGGACTATAGGGGGCAGGAAGAGCTAATACCAATGGCGAGGGTGGGTATGGCATGAAAGATGCCGATCGACCAGTGACTCCAGTGACCAATATTCTGGCAAAAATAAAATTGTCCCTCTAGGGCCACTTTACAGCTGTGGTTCTGTTCAACATCTTAGCTTTATGGTGCATTCTTTTACCCCAAACAGCACTCGCTCGTCCATCAAACTTCAGCACCCCCTCCCTCTTTACTCTCCCTTTTTTACATCTTTTTTCACCCTCAACCTCCTTTCCTGCAACTTGCCAGTTGCAGCATCAGAAATTTGGTCAACCCACATTTCCACAATGATAATGCGAGCCCTGGATGTTAATGGGGAAAATGGCAAATGGCGCCTGGCAGGGACACAAAGGCAGGCCAGGAGGCATTCCAGCACCCCATCCATCAAAGGGCCACGACGCGCACAAAGGGCCTCTTGCTCCCGGGTCGCTTCGAGTGCCCCCTAACCTCCGTGCAGGGCTTTGTGGGACCATGACCAAATTGTTGTTGTTATTAGCGACGCCCATTGAAACCCGCGTGTAATTAAGATTTTAAAGGTGACGCACCTTCCCACATACGTCTGTCATTACACAGGCAACACACTCTAATAAATGGGGTGGACCCTGAAGAGGAATGGGGACAGGACCCTCGAGGTTTTTGCTTTTTTTCTCTTCTCTTGTGGGGACCGAATACAGTTACGAACTAGCGGAGGGTTAATTATAAGCATATCTGTCGACCTCAGGGTCGCAGGAATACTAAAACGCAATTTGTTTCAAATACATGTATATCCTCTTCAGACTTCACTGAGAGCTTTTCTAAATCTACAAACTGGGCCTTATTCCACACATGTGTACCAGTAACGAGAATTAGTTAAGTGTGCAAGTTTCAAATGTTTGGACTGTAAAAATATAGGTTTGTACATGTAGTATTGTGTTCCACCAATAATATTTAACAACTTGTAACTTTGTAAGGTATGCCATGGAGTGCTAACACAGACGTGCAGAATTTGTTGTTGTTGTGGATCACAAACACGTGTACGTGTTACTCCATACCTCTACAAGTTACAGGTACATTTATTCTAATTGAAAGAGTTGCTAAGAATTACAAGTTGTACACGTTTGTGGGATAGGGTCCAGGTGTAGCAGCTAGCACATATACATGTACAGTACATGTATTCTCCATGAAAATCGGCATATTTATATCGAATGTACTTTTCATAAATGAGTGATAAGAATAAGTCAGCAAAATACAGTGCATAAAGTAACCAAAGTTAGAAATGACGTTTGTGTCTATTAGGAATTAAGGCCTGGAGGGGACAACACCAAGTTTCAACAGCTCAGAAAACAACTGGCAACCAGTCCGTTGAAGTTATTGGGCGCCATCTGCCTGGAGTTAATGGCAACACCAGCAAAGGTTTGGAGGCATGGTGAGGCACTGCTGAAGGACTAAAGGAAGAAAAGATTTTCCACTGCATTTACACTTGATGCACTGAACAGATTTATGCACCCCATGGCTGCAGGTCTCCCTCCTGTCATGTGTCTGGAGTTGTCAGGTTAAGAGTTGGCCTGACCTTCACGGGTTCGCATTAATGCTGGACAAGAGTAGCACTAAGCGAATTTCGAGCGACATGAATTCCTCGTCATGAATTTCAGACACACAGGGCGTTATTCTGACACCGTTCATAACCGATTTCGATATGGAAGACCAAGTGTGTAGAACGTCCAATGAAACGTGTCAATTTCGTATAAATAAGAATTCTGCTTGTACATTTAAGGACTTTATTCAATTCAATTCAATTCAACTCAGTACCCTACAGTCAGCAAATAAATGCCAAGTGGTAGGGGGGTCGTACCC
>JAQGAF010000676.1:0-43556 GCA_034687865.1 Kryphioiulus occultus | reverse complement strand
ATAAGCACCCATGATGATGAAATAAGATGCTTATCATCATCATGGGTGCTGTTAAAAACATAAAAAGGTATACATGAACCTGTATTATTTGCGACAAGTGAAGCACCGTTTTTAGTGTAGGCGATATATTTCTCCGTCAACATGTGCTTGGGTTCTCCAATAAGTGTAATTAATATTCAATTGACCAATAAGGAAGGGAATTCCGCAAAATTTGTCGTAAAATTTTTAAATATACCCAATATTTGCAAAGTCATAAGTGTATGTTTTAATTTTGCGAAAAATTATATATTATTATTTCATTTTATCAAAAATCGTATGCTAGTTTGACTATGCTAGTAACTAGTTTGAAAATCTTTTGAAATTTTCCATATTTTTGTTTGCATATTTTGCTAATATTGCTTGCACACTATGCACCGCAAAAAATGTAAGCTAAACCAACAGAAACAAATATTCGAATTTGAAACTCCTTGGAATAATAACGGAATTGCATAGAAAAGCACATGTATACACGTATTTTGTCCTAGCACTACATAGAAATGTTCCAAAGAATGTGATGCATATACTGTGTTAGATTAAAATTAAGGTTGCTAAGTTCTGGGTAAATAAGCTTAAGATCAGTGTTACTCACAGTGTACGAAAAATGCACCGTCGTCTTCTGTGAATCCCGTTATTACTGGAACCTTGTTAAATCGCCCTTCTGTCAGTAGTTTTAACGGAGATTCCGTCAGAAATTTGCCATATTTGATGTTTTCCACAACTGGTTTTGTGGGTAAAGTGCCCTTCTGCTTTTTCTAGACAAAAGTAACGTACATTTGAATACTTGCAGTGGATGAGGGCTGAATCATTTGCTTGCATAGTTTACAACCTTGTCTATAATTATGTAAAAGTTTGTAATTTATGATATAAATTAAAGTGTAGACAGTAACAACCGGTGCATTTACATGTATAAACATGCATGTACATGTACTCCCTGTTCCAACAACAATCAAAAATTCATTCAACTCTACTCCTTTAGGATAAATTATAAATAGAAAAGTTAAAGCAAAGTTAACCTAAACAAATAATAAATTGGCCTAACCTTGCAAAACCTGACCTTGTCTGAACTAACCATAGCCAACCTTAGGGTTAGCAAGGTCATGTTATGCCAGGTTAGCTTGGGTTCGGTTAAGTCATGTTATAGTTTATTTCAGGATGCTAGGTTAGATCATGTTAGATTTAGGTTAATAAGTAAGCTGAAACATTTTATTTAACACACATACTTGTAAATCAACTCTACTGAAGGAATAGAGGGGAATGAAATAAATTTTTCCCTGATGGTTCAACTTTGAAGCAGAGGAGACACTTTCAAAATTCTCTATCTTTTGTCAAAATTAGTGCAATTTAGATATACATGTACCATTCTTGATTCGAGCCCTGGGTCGATTCACTTAATTAACATTTTAAATTTAGCAATGCTTACTTACGCTTTGGTTTAGGGTAGTTTGAACAATTGCAGAAGCGTCTGCTTTTCTCAAACATTCCAACATTTCTGTTGAGGTTGATGTTGGGCAGTTTAAATCCTTTGCAATTTCCTGGGTATCGGGCAAGGGGTCTTCATGTATTACCCATTGGCAGATGGCCGAACCACTCTGCGCAATTGCTGCATGGAATAGTCCTGAAGAAGAAAACTAATAAGTAGTTTACCTAACATTTGTGTAAGTTCAATCTTTGTGGAAGCACATCAAAGGAATATGTGTTTTCTATCTCGTTTTCAATTTCTTGTCTTAAGTAACGAATGAAATAAGTTTCTTTGACCATCCCAAAGTTTTCGATAGAACTGAAATTTGTACTGGCTCTTGTTAAGCTTCTGTTACTATGTCTTAAAACTCTATATACCTGCAGAAAGAGGTGATACCAAATGTAAAATCACTGATGCACTTCCTGCACTCTGGCCTGTCAGGGTCACTCTGTTTTTATCTCCATTGAATGCACCAATGTTGTCCTGGATCCATTTGAGGGCAAGTACTTGATCCAGTAAGCCATAGTTGCCGGGGGACACTTCATCATTGGTGCTTAGAAAACCTGAAATTTGCAACAATAATTGGGGGTATTGCAAGGCTGATGTGACTTTACAATTTCGGGAAATTTCTAAAGTGCAACGTTGTTCTAATTAGGTTTATCAGAGTTGTGTTGAAGATAGGATGGAAAGGTTGCACTGATATTCCAACTTACCAAGTGCACCAACTCTGTAGTTTATTGAAACTAGTACAAAAGGATTCTTGGAATTCATGTATCTTTCTGGTCCATAAAATGTTGAAGTCCCTTCCCCAAACATAAATCCTCCTCCATGGATAAAGACGAGTACTGGTAATAAGGATGTCTGATCAGTTGATGGAAGCTATATTGAGACAAAGTTTTGAATTCTGTGTGATGTGAGATGTGCTAATGTGAAAAAGACAAGCATGTAGTACTGTATTCTATGGAATTTCCCAGTAAGTTTAAATGTTACATTTTAGAATGAAAGTTGAAGTGCAAAAGTGGAAATCTTCTTGGCAATATTTGCAATTAAAATTGTTGTTGTATTTCACTAAATAAATTAGCTGACATTGAAATAAACTGTTAAATTCATCCGTATATCAATTTCATTCAATTCAATGCAGAGCACATAACGTTTTGTAAATATGTAGTTTCAAATACATTGAAAAATGCACAAGTCAATATATTGTATAATGTATTGTGAAATGTATTAGTGAAATGCATTTTTAAATACATTACCGAATGTGTTTGGTGTTGCGATAAAAACTAGCTATACATTTGCAATATATTTTGCAATTCATAATGTATTTCACAATTCATTTGAAATTCATTGCCCTTCCATGTGGGAAGGAGGATGATTAACATGTGAAATTCAGTTTTATTGTGGTTTTGAAAATGTTTGCTTCTGTTTTTAAAAATTATTTTGCGTTTAATGGCAAGCCATGAATAATACAGAACGTGCATTACACCAAATGAGCACACATTACAGGTTCACTATTTGTATATAAACCCTACCTAATTTACAAGAATGACACATATCGTCGATGTCGCAATTTATATTTTGTTTCTTTGCCGTAACCTATTCTAAAAATGATATTTGCTTAGCTGCCCTAACTGCAAGTAATTACTGCCAGTCTACGAGCCATTAGGAGAAGCTCACTTTTTCAATTTTTAAAAATACTATGCTGGAGAAGGGCAGCAACAGGCCATATTCTGTAGTACAGACTAAGACAACACACAATGCAGCTGACGTATCTCAACATTTTGCGAATATTTACGTTAAGCCATATTTACGTCAGTCATTAAATCATAAAATACAGGGTGGTCAAAAAGTCTGTTCATCAATTAAAAATGAATTGAAAAAATCTCAAGGTTGCATTTAGAAAAGGGTAGTGAAAACCCTAACGTTTTCATTTCATGCATGATGAACGGTTTGGCAATGCCAGAAAACGCATTAAATGAATAATCCTTCGGAAGACCTGTTTTTATAATTGATGTCGAAATGCTAGTAATTTGTGGCATGCATTTCCGTTGTCTGTTTTAATTATTGGACAATGGCAATATACAGGCTGCTCTCCAATGCAGTCGAAATTTTGCTTTCTCTTGTGTTTTTCAACATTGCATTTATGTAAAAGAAGGTATTCCACCACTAAGCCCAAATACAGTTGATTTCACTTACGGTGGGGGTGTAAACATTCACAAATAGGCAGTCTTCAGCCCCAAAAAGTGGACTTTGGATGAAAAAATTGATTTGCAGGCATGCACTGCCATCTTTGGTTGCATCAAGAACTCCATCCCAAGGTCCTGCTGGTTCTGCAGCCTGGGTGGAAATCAATGAAACTGTTCAATGTCAAATCGTAAAATCTAATTTTTTTTATATAAATTTTCAGAATCTGTACACCTACCGCAAATCTCTGCACGATTTTCCCATACGGTATGCCCAGAAAGGCATTAAAGTTGTTGCCCTTCGTCGATTTCATGGCTTTCCCATTGGCCTTACCTTGTTGGAGGTTTACCATCGGCTGACCATCCTCTGTACTTTGACCTTTGACCGTCAGCCAGCAGCTGATGAACACCAGTGCCAAAATGCAACGATGACCTAGAACAGACTTCATGCTTGTTGATGGTCCAGCTAACTTTGATAACATCGCATAAAAGCCAATGCTTATATGCATGGTTCTGTACAGATGGCCTTCGAAGTAACCTGCCAAGGACAAGATTCAAGGTAGGCCAATCCTTTCACTGATTTAGTACTTCTGCTCATTGGCAGTAGAGATTGTGCAACAAGCGGATACTCTGTGTCCATTATACAGGTACATTCTATTGTTCTACCGCTATTCAGCGAGATAAGCAATGGATTTTGATGATAAACACCAAGTTTTTGTATGTGTCTAATTACGGTGCAGTATAATTGCTTGGCGTGATGTTCTGCTTGAGCAGTCAACCCTGCGGCATAATGTTAGAATTTATTTTTAGAAAGGTATAAGCAGGTATCAAATGCGATAGCGTTATTCTACTGCAGATTATATCATTTTATTAGTTATTTACTTGTAATATTGGACTACGAAGTTATTGGTACATTACATTTTCAATGTCTTCTTTACCAAAACTAAAATGAACCAGGGTTCTCCCAGATATGGAAAACCTGGAATTGTCAAGGAAATTAGAAGGGCGTGGGAATGGATTTGCTTTGAAAAATGTTAGAGAAACTCAGTAATTCACTAGTACGTTCTGTAGTAGGTAATGGTTAACAATAACTATCTACAGTATTTGAAGACAGCAATCAAGAGATGACAAGCAATTCTGTTAAAGAAATTAATAATGAAATTTCCAATTTAAAAACACAAATTAGCTGTTTCCTTATGAATATTTGGGTTCACTCCTGTTTAAATAAAATAAGCGATGAATATGCTATTCCTCACATGCTATATTTGTGAATTTTCAATGGTTAGGGTGGTCATGGAAATTTGTTTTAATTCCTGGAAAAGTCAGGGAAGCTGATTGTTTGTGAGCTTGCATGACGTCATACAGGGCTGGGAGAGTGGATACAAATGGGGAATTTTTATACATTTTGATATGTTGGATGCAAATGGGGGATTTGGATAAATTTCGATATGTTGGATAGAAATGGGAAATCTGGATAATTTTGATATGTTGAATACAAATGGATACAAAATAGCTATTTTGGGGCAAAATGGATACAAATGATATTTCCGGTAAGGAAGTTAAAACAACATTTTACCAGACTAATAGGGCACAATCATCTCGTATCATCACGTATGAATTTCCAATGAATTTCGCGAGAAATCCAGCGTAAAACAGGAATTTTCACCTCCATTCATGGAGGCTGTGAAATAGTAGAATCGATATAGGGTAAGGGTTCAAGCGGGGAATTCGGCTTCATTTTGATATGTTGGATTCAAATGGTTACAACAAAGCTAATTGTATGTTGGGTCTTAATTCAAACAACATTTCACCAGAATTGTAAGGCAATTCAAGGCACAATCATCTCGTATCACTATGTAGAGTGAGGGAAAAAAGTATTTCAACACATTTTTTGTGGCAATAACTTGGCCAATATATAACTTTGTGCAGAACAATTTATATTAACCATAAACTAAGCATAATTCAGACAGTTTGTGCAAATTTCAACATGATACTTTGAACAGCAGATAAATTATGAAGAAAACTTGTAAAATAATAAGGTAAAATGTGTGTCAACATCTGCCATTCGGTTGTACTTTCATCGACAATTATTTAAACAATCTTTGAGCCCCAAATTTAGTTAGGTATTGCTGACAGTATTTAATATTGGGTATAATAAAAAACAATTCAAACCTAAAAATGTCATCCTGGTACTATAAACTACGGAGTTGTACGAAGCATTGCGTGAACGTATTATAGTGTTACGTAAACACGGTGAAGTCTACCATGGAATTGCGGAAACACTGAAATGAAGAATTAAACAGGAACAACAGAAATTATGGTTCGATCTGGACGTCCAAAGTTGCTGAATGTCTCTCTCTCTGAATGATACTCTCAACCAAATACGTGATATAAATTGATTTTAGCAAATCTTGTCTTTTGAATTTTTTTTTAAAATAGTTTTCGTAATGGTGTATGATCACTATGTAGTAAGTTAATTGGCATTATATCAGTTTACACAATTTGTTGGAAGATCTTGACAACTTTCAAATTGTGGGAACATGTTGTGTCAAGTATTTGTTCTCCTGCATGGCTGAACAAGTTGCTTATATAATTAATTTCCACGATTAATCGGTTGACTTGGCAAGGTTAATTATTTTTAAGATTTCCATGAGGAAGAATCTTGCAGGCATTAATATGAAAATACGGACTTTTCTTCCTTTAGAGGACAAGTTATAAAAAATAATAAACGGATTTAATTGACTAACAAACCGTGCAATATTACAGTATATTTTTTTAAGTTGTCAGGCAACTGTGGTGGCAATGGTGTAGGTTCAGTTCCCACAACCTTCAATGTTTTTGGAGTAGGCGTGTCGTCATATTAATACGTGGTGAATTCAATTCAATTCAGTACCCTACTATCAGTAAATTTGATGATTCAATAACTCAAAAAAAAAGATTCCATTAGATATCTGAAACAGTTTTATTGGCATCAATTAAACGCTCGATTTGCAAACTTAAGATGTTTCCCTTAGCCACGTGACCGTGACCAGGTGTGCAAAAAAACTTATTTGGACTTTCCTAATTTAACAACTGAATAATTACGCCGTTTTTAATAATAAAATAACGATATCCCTAAATAACAGAAATAGGTGCAAAGAGCAACTTCCAATTTCGCATTTTTAAATACTGTAATAAAACAAATAACAGCGAACTAAATTACGACCCATTCTGTAAGGTGGCAAAAAGAATTAGTGGTTATAATAAGTTGTTAATTTAGGACGATCCAATTAAGTTTTTCGCACACTTGAAGCTAGGGGGAACGTCACCTTAATGTCATAAGATTGGTACAGAATGACCCTATGATATGATCAGAATGACATGTAAAATAATCAACTAGTTCTTATTGTCATAAAACTAATCTTTTCAAAACTTGCAGGACATTTTCATGGCATCTATTCCTTAACGTCATACAAGTGATCGTTCCAAAACTGCATCTCTTTCGTGTAGTAACCGTCTACCATTTTCATGTTTTCTGTGATGTTCAGGTATCTGATAGCCCCTGGTGGCGTAGGCGTCCATAAAACAGGGCCTGAAGGAGTTGGATTTCTTGAAAAATAATGAGAGGAATTAAGGCATTGTTAAAAATGAATGCGCAGAGACAAGAAAGTGGGCACTCGTGTACATGGTGTCGATACATGTAAATCATTCACCACTGTGCAAGAACTGGTGGAAAGATTAGTATGGATCAGTATAAAATTCATAGTGATATCAGTACATATTTACTGATATATTGTGATATTAGTATAAATCTTACTGATATCAGTACGAGTTATACTGGCGAGAATTAGTATGACCAGTACATTTGCACAAAGTTCGTGAATTATTGCACATGTATAGTTAAATTGCAACTCTTTATAGTGAGATTTATAACTTACAAAACAAATGCAATTAAATTTGACTGCAAACATTTAAAAGCACTATTAACCTTTTTAGTTGCAATAGCTGATATCACTATGCTATTACTAACACTACTGGAAACTAGTGATACTTTAGTGATACCAGAATATATAACTACTTAACACTATGGATTAGAATATAGTATTAGTATTAGTGGTATTACATGTTGTACAGTATTGACTGTAGTGACATAAGTATCCATCACTATACTATCAGTACAGGTAATCATATTGATATTACTATGTGTAGTAGTAGTGATGCTATTATCCATAATAATAGTGATATTACTAACCATTGTAATATCATCATCATGGTGATACCAGTATCCATACTGATTTTTATATACTGACATCAGTAGTCCAAATAACCACTATTCCTCACTATAGAGTAGTGATATCAATAGTGCTCGTATACTAATCTTTCCACCAGGGCTAGCCCTACTGAAACTGTTATGATGGAAACCCTGTATTGTATGATTTCCTTGGATGTGCAAAGTTAATTCACTGTCTTATCAACCATTAAACTCGTGCACTCTTACCCATGAATCGCAAAATTGGTCCACAAATCGGTGACACGCTTTCCAAAAGCTGCTGCTTCAGCAGACATATTTTTCTCCTGTCCGGTAAAGGCAAAGTTGAATAAGAAAAACAATTCCATGCCGTGGGTGGCATCTGAAAATTTTCAACATATCATTATTTGTTTCAGTCACGATTCAGAACATGTTTTCCGACATTGACTAGCTTTATCCTGAAAAACCTAGAGAAAACTGGGATGCCCTCAACAATTCCATTTTCTTGCACATGACAGGCATTTTTGGGACCCCCACCCCTCAAGATTGGACCCCTTTGAAGCTTGAAAAAGTGGAAATCAAACCTTCAACTTCAAAAGAATAGCTCGAAATCCATCTTTGTTTCTGTACTGACGTTCATGTATTGACATGGAGAAAACGATGTTACCCTTTTAATTCTTCATAGACAGTAAAACTCCTCTAATGGAATACATTTACAAATGGACCATCGCATCATGGGAACAGTTTTTCTTTGCACTCAACGTCTGCTTTAGAGTTAACTTTTGACGGAACCCGCCATAACTCGAAAGTGGAAGTGTTTTATGGCCCATATAAGTCCGTATATGTATGGGCGCCTATGCTAGTGTGTGATAAAGACAGCCATATTGATTAGGTGAAAGTTCACACTGACTAAATTACTTTTTGACAGTCAATATGATTTTTCTACACTTGTTGAGACAACCCCTTATAATCGGGAAATTGAGACTTGAGGCTTCTAGCTTAGGATAAAACACAACATCTGAATCGTGATGAGAAGTCATGTTGACATAGTTGTTTTTTAAGAAGTCAACATACATTTCCCACCCGCGTGGAGAGCACTGCTCCATGTTGTATGACATTGTGTGTTCAAACAAACTGAAACTGATATCTAGCGTATATTGTACTATCTCGAAATTGTCAAAAAACGTCGTAAATTCTTTAACTGGGACACATTTAGAATGTGCCATAAGTGTCCTACTTGGAGAGGTTTCACTGTACTGTGATATATGTCCAACTCCAACAAACAAACTTGTTTAAAATTCAGGAACGACGCCTGTCCTTGATGAGTGTATGTGAATTTATCCCTGTTTTTGCGTTTTTGTTTTTGACCTGACTTAAACAACCCTAAAACCGACAATGTCTTCCGACCTACAAGCTTAAGAAAAGCTGGCATTCTCATGGTGCGCGTTACGGAGTGGGGCAGTAGCAGGGCATATACCGTAGAAGTCCTAATTTTTGATAATACGATATGTAGGGACTCAACAAATTGCAACATTAAATTAATTTATATTGGAATGATCAGTAAAAAAGGACTGACCCGGTTTTCCAGAATAGTTCGTTGTTGCAAGCTCTTCGGGTGCATAATCGAAGACGTACATGTAGACAGGGGTTCCTCCCGAAGACAAAAGCTTTACTGTCTTGTCGTTGCAGCTTCTGAACATGAAGTCTGAATTGAGCTGCAAAAAATTCACAAAATGCAATAGAATTAAATCCTCAAAATCCAAAGTTGTTGGTTATAATTGTGTTTGAAAACAGCAATAACTTTACATCTTTTCGAAGCAGTGAATTTAAAATTGCAAATGAATATCTTATTGCTTGTTTGGTGTTTTCTATCCACACGTGACCTAATGTCATCAGCCCTAGCTTCAAGTACTTACATCAACTTCTTTGAGCTTCAAATCTGCTGTGCTGTTGAAATTGAGGTCTTTGAAATACGTCTCTTTGATGGCTTTGGGATCTGTCTTTTTGCCCAGCTGATGGTCAGTTACCAAGTTTTCAATGATTGTGTCCAAGTTCTTGTCCTTTATGTCCTTTGGAGTTGGAAGCACGTCCAGGTTTTCCAGCACTACAAAAAAAATGGGCCACCACATGGAACGTTTTGTCATTTTGTCACTAAGTAAAAGTAGTCTGGAAAATTAATATGGCCTGGGAAAGTCAGGAAAATCCATATCATGTCTGCAAATTTGTTGTAGCACAACAATTTTGTCATCTGTTTTTTTCTAAAAATATCGCCAATGACGTTTCATTGTCATTAATAGTTGAAATATTTCTTTTGAAAAATTCACTAGTGTATCATAATTTCTGGTAATATTTAAAATGGCCTACTGCTTTCCTGTATTTTAGTCGCACAATTGTCAGTATACTAGTATCAATGCGATTGTTACTATTTCAAAAGACGAAAAATGTCCACAACATGCAATATTTGGTTTTTAGCGATTTCAGCAAAAAATCATTAGTGTTCTCGGAGTTGTTAATATTTGAGCATAACATTTATAGCAAAATAAACTAAAAATTCGTTATTTTAGGTAGTTTTTCAAAAATGTAGATTATGGCCTTTGAAGTGGGGCCATCATTTCCAGTGATTCTGATTATATCACAACTTAGAACATAAAATCCAGCCTTAAAACTAGTTGATGACTCCATGAATATGACATAAGAATGCGTTAATT
This sequence comes from Kryphioiulus occultus, assembly GCA_034687865.1. Lineage (NCBI taxonomy): Eukaryota > Metazoa > Arthropoda > Diplopoda > Julida > Julidae > Kryphioiulus > Kryphioiulus occultus. Next base: position 32,939 of record JAQGAF010000676.1, on the reverse strand, counting down.
CTGAAAAAAATGGTTGTTGGAAGTTTTATGTAAATTTTGCAAAAAGTGAAAAAACTAGTTGATGGCTTCATGACAATGATATAAGAATTCGTTAATTCTGAAAAAAAAATGTTTGTTGGAAGTTTTATGTAAATTTTACAAAAAGTGTCTGGAATTCCTGAAAAGGTCAGGGATTGAAGAATCGACCAGATTGGACCAATGAGTTCACACATGTTATTTTTTTAAACAAAAAATGTTATAACAAAAGTTATCACTTACATTCAATCGACTGTGCAGCTTCATATGAATCAACCCCAGAAATTACAGGCACTTTGTTGAACCTTCCTTCTTTCAACAGTTTTAAAGGTTCTTCAGTTAGAAACTTGCCACCTTTTCTAGCGTCCTCAACAACAGGTCCGAAGGAGTATCCAAAGGAAAAAGGTAGCTGCGAGTGCAATCAGAAAATTAATCGAACTATTGAGTAATTCTTTTTTGTACTTGAAGAAGTGAACTGATGACTCTTGAGAGGAATTCACATGGAGTAGACAATGGCATCCAATGGTAACTCACCGCGGATGTTTCGTTTTCTGCACGAAGCAGTTCATCAACATCAACTTTCCTCAGACATTCAATCATTTCTGTATTGCTGGTGGTCGGGCAATTCACTTTTTCGGCCACACTTTTGGTGAGGTTCAGGGGATATTCCTGGATCGACCAAGGGCACAATGTAGCGCCACTCTGCGCAATGGCACCCCGAAACAGACCTGGAACAAACTTGCATGTTATTACCACCTCACGAAAATGACTTTGTCATGAGTGTCTAATAGTGACAAGGTAATTTAAAAGTTTCTATGGTGATTGACTTAATACCAGTCCATGAATAGAATGAAATGTGTTCCCCATATGTTCTAAGTATGGAAATTTGTCACAATCCTTGCTATAAATATAGACCACACATGGTGAACCCTGAATGCCCTGAAAAGGTGATCTATAACAATTAAAATTTATTTTGAGCATAATTTTTTAATGCTAACGAAATTAAAAAGAATAAACCACCAGAACACATGAGCTGTTATGTGCTCCACCTCAAAATGCTTCAAGGAGACTTTCAAAATGTGATTTAGGGAATTAATGTGGTTTCTTTTAAAGTGTTCTACGTTTTTTTAATTTATTTAAATAATTTGTGGATTTCCTCAGATCACCATGGAGTAATTTTTTTCTCTTAAGGTCACTTGAGTTCAGATATTATGATTAATGTTTATGCACTTTCATGTTCTACATGTGCATTTTTGATTTACAGTGCACTTGCCTTTAGAAAGTGGTGATAACAGCAGGAATGCCACAGATCCAGCTCCAGCACTTTCTCCAAAGATGGTGACTTTGTTGGGGTCCCCACCAAAGGCAGCGATGTTGTCCTTGATCCATTGAAGCGCCAAAACCTGGTCCAACAACCCATAATTTCCTGGCGAAGCCTCGTCTCCAGTGCTCAGGAAACCTGATGTTGGATAAGAAACAATGGAAACAAATCTTTACCAAAAAATTCAATGGAGCCATTTAGAAAGGTTGTCCAAAAAAAGGTGTGAGCTATTGTCAGTTGTACCGGTAGGAGTATACTATGCTTGAAAGTACTGTAAGTCTTGGAAAAGTCGTTAGTTTGGCATTTCATGTAGGGCCATGGAATGTTTGCCTTATATTTCATTCACTGGAAATTTCCCAGGTAATAAGTTGAATATTGCCGGTTGTCGGGCCACATACCGTATGATCCTGTGTGATCGAGATAATTATGCCAATGTATGGTTATATACCATATATGATTCGAGGTTACATTAGATAAAACAAAGTATGACAACAATTGTAGATGGCCTCATTTGAAAAATGTGATGGATAAATATTTGATAAAGCCATATCTGACAGCATTCATGTACAAGTCCACATATTGACACGACTTAGATAATGGCTTGAATGGCAGATGGTGTCAATCTGTAATTGATTTAAATTGTGTACCATTATAAATACTGTTTCAGTTATCATTTAACAGTATTCACTATTTATTTCGTACGATGGTTATTGCTGCTACTTCCTCTTTACCTGGTGTCAATATACATGTATGAGTGGCAATATTTAATGTTAAGGCAATATTAAATTCGATTTAATGCGAAATATATTCCGAGAATTCAATACGGTGTAGCGACATGTATGAGTATAATAGTATCTGTAAGTATGTAAATTTGGATGGTCATTTACATATACTGTATCTGTATTCATACACGTGAACAGTATATAAATGTGAAAGGAATGCCATGCATAGTAGATGTGGATACAGAAAGATGTAATAACACGCATGATTAACGTATTGCAATTAAGATGCCAGTAGAACTACGTTACCAAGTCCTCCAACCCTGTAGTTCATTGCGGCCAGGACGATGGGATAGTCCATCAACCGTCTTGGACCATAGACGGTGGACGTGCTCTCTCCCAACACAAATCCTCCTCCATAGATGAACACCATCACTGGTAATAGTTCAGTTGAGTTGGATTTCTATTTGACCAAAAAAGACAAACACAACTGATATGGCTGCCTGAGCAAACAGGAACTGGACATCCATGTCAATCCTACCTTGGGCGTATACACATTGACAGTTAAACAGTCTTCTTTACCATGCATTGCCTTTCTGAAGAATATGTCGTATTGTTTGCAGGCTGGTCCATCCTTTGTCCCATCATGAATTCCGTTCCATGACCCAGCTGGTTCGGGGCTCTGGGATAAATTGAACATATGTTTGTGTGAATAAGAATGGCATTCAATTAGTTTTAGTATAGTCATACCACAGGATACACTTCCTGTTATTATGGAACAATATTATGTTAAAATCATCACTTAATCATGTATGAGTTGATTGCGGTTAACATATGTGTTATACTGTAAAGATAGTAATAACATGTTGGGCATGTCAGCGTTATTCCTAGTCCACATATATTTGATATTGATTGTAAAACATATGGTTTAAAATCTGACTTTACACAACATTTTAAAACGTGTCAGTCATGTGCCAATAGCGCCTGCAATGTGTGTTTAACAAAGATGTAAGACCTGAACTTGTCAATTTCGTTCAATTGGCATTAACAAATAATGGCTAATGTTACGAGGTCTCTGCAAATACTACGTTGTCGTAATTATTTTCTCGACTGGCAGCTAAGTAGTTTATATTGCTTCACTGAAATTAATTATATTTGGAATGACTATTGCGTCGTAACAATTAACCGTAAAAAACGTGCCGATGACTATAGGATGTGCATTAAGGCTAAATAACAATGAAGCAAATTTATCCATAGGATTTGAATTTATTTGTCAATATTGTAAACGCTGTCCAATATCTTTTTTGTCCATAATAATCCATTGTAAAACGGCACAAAATCAGATTATGATACAAATTTCATAGTGTGCTATTTTAAAGATTTTTAATGAATGAAGTAATTTCTCATAAACCTTGTGCATGTTTCAGGTTTTATAAACCTGAAACTTGCACAAGTGATTATTTAGTGATTATTAAAGTGAAAAGATGTAAAATTGCCAAGGTTTAAGTTTTATTACAGCTAATAATTAAGTAACATTAATTGGTGCAACATGTGCTGTTGCGTTTATCACCGCCAGATTTACATATGCATGAAAATACATTGTACAAACACTTTTTTCAGTGGGAATTACAATGTAGATATTAGAAAGATCAAAATGGTTAAATCAGATGTTGACGTTCATCCAGATTGTTTACCGATAATAGTCAACTTCAACACGTGATCGATGATCATGAACAAATAAATCTGTAAGTCGTAAATTTCTTGGTCTATGGCGAAAACACTAACCACCTTTATTGGTGTCAAAGCAATTATGACAGTGCGGTAATCCATGTAGAAGCAATCAAAATTCAATATTTAAGATAAATTAGCAAACAATATTTGGGTAATGAACATTCAGTAACAAGCCAGATTTATTCCAGTCTTGTACATATTATTTGCAATGACGAAAGGTTTTTCTTAGTTGAAGTGCTGACATAAGAAACGTGTGACTTGCACATTTTTTGGCTGCAGAATTACAGATTTCTTGCAATATGGATCCAAATTACTTGTACAAAAAACACATTAATACATGTATTTCATTTGAATGCATGTGTTATGACTTACTGTCGTTGTGTAACGTTAAATTTGGATAATCATTCTAAACATTCTAGAAAGTTGGTTTTTTAAATTATTGTCATATTTTACAATAACCTTGCAAACAAGAGCTAAGGATTTATTTGAAAAAGTCAAATTTGGAAATTATTCGTAAACATTTTAGTTGTCTTTTATTGTGTGCATATTTTTACTTGATTTGTTTGTAAGGAGTTTAATTTGATTTTCATTTAATAATTCATCAGTAAACTTGTAATTTAATTAAGAATTTTTGTTGGAATTTAAGGATTTGGAATCATTTCAACTTGTCTTACGTTAAAAAACACCCAAAATAGGAGACCCAACTTGGTTTTTTTTATTTCGTGTTTACTCGATTTTAAACACGAAGGTAGAAAAATTCAAAATATTGAAGAATTACTTGACATTATGCTGAAATTCACATACGATCAATGAAAATAAAAATTAACAAATTTAAAGCAGTATGTGAAGCGACAAATAAAAAAATGTATAAAACTTCAAGGGGGCAGTCCTCGAATGAAATCAACACGTTGTTGAAATATTCAGTGCTAAACCATATAGCAAGGGTAAGAGGGTGGAGTATACACGATGTTTAAGTGTTTGTATGTATGACTTTTCCACATATTCTGTGAGTTATCTCTTCATACACTGCTTTCAATTTGTTCATTTTGCATTACCATTGATTCTATGTGTTTATAATGCGTAATCAGAATATGTGATTCATTTTGTTAGCTCAATTTTGGAATGAAATCAACGATTTTTTCTAGTAACCCTATAATTATTTCCACCACTGTATATTGTCCACCATAAAATTATCTTTTTAAAATAATGAATGTTAATTCTATTTTGGATAATTTATGGCTAACCACAATCCCCACTAGTTAAGCTTATTTTCCACTTTACTGAACACATACTGTACATATATGTTTGTTAACAATTGGATTCAGCCAACTTGCCATGTGTAGAATAAAATGGGCTTACTCAGATGGAAGGGGGATATACATGTAACAGTGAGACAAATCCATAGTGGTGCCAGATTTGAAGGACCAACATGTATGAATATTGAATGCAATTGGGTACGTGCATGCACAGTGCAGTAGAACCTGTGCAAAATAATATCCTATCAAAAATATTAAAATGCCCCGGTTCCGACTTGGGACCTATGAATGAAATAATAAACCTCCCTAAAGTGATACTGAATAATTTTTATTGGCCCAATGTAAGGGAATATTAACAAAGGAACTGCAAAAAATATCAAACATGGAAGCGGAAATATCAAACTTGGCTTAAAGATGTTGGAAGAAACTGTCAATATTCTTCAGTAGTCATATTTTTTAAACTCAAAGCTGTAAAAGTGATTATGGGTACCTTGTATAACGATATTTCGGTTTCTTATTTTCTTTTCATTCAATATTTCCATAAACATAACATTTTACATGTATGTGGTTTGCAAATCGTCCTTACAGCGTTTAACTACATGTGTGTTTTAGTATGTTTTTGGATTGAAAGTTGTAAGAGTTTCGTGAGAGATTGTTGTGCTTGACTCGTAACAAGGCGTTTTTTTACATAGGTTTAAGAAATTACTACCTACCAAATGCAGCAAGCAGGGAGATGCAAGGCAAATAATCGACATGATAGACTATTATTTTATAATCTATATGTACATGTTCGACTATTATTTTAGACAGGTTCTACTGTCACTGTATGAGGTAGTCAAATATGTGACCTGTTTAAGGAGCTAACGATATTATGCACCTTACCACATTGCACATTGAATTAAAGTGCATGTATTATTATAAAAAAATGTGCTCACCGTGTATCTTTTCGGAACTTTCCCAAATGGAATTCCAAGGTAAGCTTCGAAAGGCTTGCCCCCAACAGAGGTGCCTATCTTGCCCTTGACCTGGCCTTGCTTGACGCTAGTCAGTGGGCCATCGGAACTTTCTGCCATCACGGTGCAAGCAAAGGCTGACCACAAGAGGAACACATTTCTGGCTATCGAATTCATAGTGATGGTGATCGGAAATTTCACAAGTGATTGCTTGACTGTCTTGCTGGCCTTTATATAAGAATAATTAACCTTGATGTGTGAAGGTCGGTCGAACCTGATGCACTTGCAGGTGCTTGCTGACGAGCACTTGGTTGGTGTGTTCAAATGTTGACTGAAGCTAAGGATGTTGCAAAAAATCCAAAAGTCATGATGAATTTGTCCATCAAGGCTTCTCAAGAAAAAAACTTTTCCTTGAACTGTATACCTTTGCCTGTGTATTTTGTAACAACCAGTGCCTGTTTTCTGTTGCATTCTTAAGAAGGTTCGGAAAGGGGGTGAAAAAGTCAAAAAACACAATGAGCTGGGAAATTTTGGGCACGTTACCCGGGCCTCTGATGGATGCCTTGTGGTCCCTTACAAAAAAATTGAAAGGTATTTTTAAAGTTGCTAGTACACTTGGCAGGGGTGAGAAAGGGTTTCAACAGATATGAAATAAGTTTGATTGGGTGCAAAATATATCTATCGTAGGTTTCAGAGGGAGATACAACGTTTTAGAAACCTTTTGGAAACCTATGAAATGCATTAGATACACTTTAAAGAAAACCTTTCAACAAGCATTAATGGATCCTTAAATAAACCATCATAGTACACCATAAAAATACTTTGATATTTACTGGATACTAGAAATTAGCTAAAATTATTTTTAAAAATTTTGTAAGGGGTGCAACTACAACAAAAAAATGAAAAAACTTCTGCATTTGAATGATTCAAATGATTAAAGGAAATAAATATGAGGAATTTATCTTAGTCTCACTCTCATTAAAAACTTAATTTTTGCATACTTAGCATTCCATGGACTAAATTTTGGCGAGAAAAAATGGTCGTAAAGCTCTTTTTTTATTTGGTTTAAAGACTACCCGCAGGCGGCGCTGTAACTGCTGAATTGAAAATTGCGTCTATATGCAAGGGAAAGCTCAGTATGTTTCATGGTACACTTTATCATGATACCAAATAACAGATTAGTGTGAAGGGTAATTTGAAAAGAAAATAAGTCATATGAGATTTCCACACAGGTTTGTTCGTAGTCCATACTCGTTTTAGAAATTGCGCATCACGATGATTGGTCTATTGATCACATGATGCTAGTAGCCATTTTGAGTTTTTCCTGTGGTGATGCCGTTTTTGATTCTAGCGATTACAGCGCTGCCAGAGCCAAATAAGCGCAATAATTATGGCGCCACAGTACAACTGTTCACAATGTGTTATTCTAGCGAATCAATTAATTGTTAAAGCGAAATGCATTCTGGACGAAGTAAATCGCTAATGAAAAAATTGTCAGCAAATACCGATAATATATTTTATTTTAGACAGGATATTTTCCAGGCATTTATTCCTTAACATCATACAAGTGGTCGTCCCAAAACTGCATCTCTTTCGTGTAGTAACCATCTACCATTTCCATGTTCTTGGTGATGTTCAGGTATCTAATGGCCCCTGGTGGCGTTGTAGTCCAAAGGATGGGACCTGACGGAGTTGGATTTCTTCAAAAATAATTCGTGGAATTATTACATTGTTAAATTCAGAATTCACGAGGACACAAATTAAGTGGGCACCTTTGTACAGAGTGTCAATAAATCATTCACCTCTTTGCAATCCCTTAAAGTAGTTTTTGGGATACTGTAAAACCTCTATGTCTGACACCCATGAAATTTTACAAAATTGCCCGAGATACCGGGGTCATTGTCCGAGTTAGAGAGCTTGCTAATGTTTCAAACACAACATTTTGAATCTGCTAACAATATAAAATGATCAAGTTGTATAGTAAATTACATTTTCTCCTAAATTAATGGGGTTCTCATCACAGCGTGGTAAAAACTCAGCCTCATTTGTCTCATCACATAGACTAGGTCCCAACATGACTGGGGTTCTCTTCATAGGGGTGTGGGAAAAATGATTTGCAGTACTGGATGTAACCACTAAGTTTGTCCAACATGAAAGGTTTTTTCCTCGTCAGCAGTACATGAAACACTGCCCAAGTTGCGAGTTGCTGGGTGTCCTACTTAAAAGGGTTGCACCTAATGTTAATTCTATGGCACATGTTTGGTGCAAAGAAAAGCTTCAACATAATGATGTGTTCGACTATTAGGTTTTCACTGTAACAATGTTGTGAGCACACGAGGGTCACCCTGTATTGCATGATTCTCATGGATATGCAAGTTTAATCCGTGCACTCTTACCCATGAATCGCGAAATTTGTCCACAAATCAATGACACGTTTTCCAAACGTTGCTGCTTCATCAGAAATATTTTTCACAGATCCAGTAAAGTTGACGATAAACATGAAAAACACTTCCATGCCATGGATGGCGTCTGAAAGTTAAAGCAAATCTTTAATGGTCCCAAACTACTTGTAAGAAGCAATTACGAACATGTTTAGAGGACATGAGTTCCATTTAAAGGTTCTCTAATCCATTTCGCTTTTGTAATATACATGTACAATTGGAATGTACAAAGACTAACCTGGTTTGCCTGAATAGTTTGTTGATCCGAGTTCTTCAGGTGCATAATCGAAAACATACATGTAGACAGGGATTCCTCCCAAAGACAAGAGCTTTACTGTTTTGTCATTGCAACTTCTGAACGTGAAATCTGACAACAGCTGCAGAAATTGAAATAAACAAAGAAATTACATTCCGAAAATCCAATTGTGCACAAAATGTGCATCCCCCAACTTGTGTAGTAGACAAGAACGACACGTGTCCTAGCTGTCGCAATTTATCCTTTTTTTGGATTCATCCTAGCCTAACCTAACTTAAATATATTTGCTTAGCTGCCCGAATCACAGGCAATCACTGACATGCTCCGAGCCAGTAGGAGAAGCCCACTTCCTCATAATGTCGATGCTGGAGCAGGGCATATTCCGAAGTACAGCCCAATTTAATACGTACATGTTTATATCGCTTGGTGCAGTGCGTTGACATACTTTTTCATGTTAACAAGCTTAGACAAGTTGTACTTACATCAACTTCTTTGAGCTTCAAGTCAGCTTTGCTATTGAAATTGAGGTCTTTGAAGTACGCCTCTTTAATGGCTTCGTGATCAGTCTTGTTTCCCAGCTGGTCTCCAGTCACTAACGTGGTGATGATCGTGTCCAAGTTCTTGTCCTTGATATCCTTTGGAGTTGGAAGCATTCCTAGTTTGTCAAGCACTGCAGAGAAATTGTACCACCTTGTTGAATTTTCTGACCTTTGGTTTTTGACAAAAAATGGAATTTAAAATCTTTTTGCATGGTTATGGCCTACATGGAATCGACCCTGCGCTTTCGTACGAATCCACCCCGGAAATGACAGGCACTTTGTTGAACCTTCCTTCCTTCAAAAGTTTTAAAGGTTCCTCAGTCAGAAATTTGCCACCTTTACTGGCGTCCTCAACAACTGGTCCGAACGAGTAGGAAAGGGAAAGCGGTAGCTGTGATCAGAAAAAATTGATAAGCAATATTGAACTAGTAAACTATGAGCCTGATGACTAGCAAGTAATTCACATTGACTGACATTGCTGTTATTTGAGATGGTGGATATCATGACAAGGTCTTCCATTCCCTAACATGTCAAACTTACTTTGGCTGTCTTGTTTTCCGCAAGAAGCAGTTCATCGACATCAACTTTCCTCAAACATTCAACCATTTCGGTGTTGCTGCTGGTAGTGCAGTTCACTTTTTCGGCCACCATTTTGGTGATGTTCAAGGGATATTCCTGAATCGACCATGGACACAGGGCGGCGCCACTCTGCGCAATGGCACCTCGAAACAAACCTGAGATAAACTTACTTGTTATTACCAGCTCTAAAATTGCTCAGGCATGCAAGTCCAATTCTGACAAGTTCCTTCAAAAGTTCCTCCATTAACACCAATGACAACCATTCTACGTTTAGGATATTGGCATTGGCATGCGAGTCCAATTCTAGCTAGTTGCTTGAAAAGATTCAGGCGTGATTAACATGATCATTACCAATGACAACCATTCTAATGCCATAACATTGGCATTTGAACCCAATTCTGACAAGCTCCTTGAAACGTTCCAAGATTGATTGACATGACAATTACCAATAGCACCCATTCTAATTCCATGCCACGATATTGGCATGTAAGTTATTCAATTCTGTCAAGTTCTTTAAAATGTTCCAGGAGTGATTAACATGACCATTACCATTGACAACCATTCTAATACAATAACATTGGCATGTGAGCCCAATTCTGACAAGTTCCTTGAAAAGTTCCTGGGTGAAAAACATGACGATTACCATTGACCATCATTCTAAGGCCATGTCATTGTCATGTGAATCCAATTCTGTCAAGTTCCTTGAAAAGTTCCTGGAGTGATTAACATGGCCATTATGCATTGCCAACCATTCTAATGTCATGCATTCGCATGTTAGTCCGATTCTGACATGTTTCCGGAATGGTTACCATGGCGATTACTGACAAATTAGGGACAACCATTGTAATGCTGTGTGAGTATAATTCCAACAAGTTCCAAGAAAAGTTCCTTAAGTGATTACACTGGGATTAACAACGGGAATCAGTCTAAGGTACAATTATGATAAGTCCCTTGAAAGGTTATTGGTGCTGCTAACATGGCTATTAGCAATGACAACATTTCTAATTCAGTGGCATTGGCATGTTAATTCAATTCTGACAAGTTCCTTGAAACATTCCTACAGTGGTTAACATAGCTGTTACCAATGACAACCAATCTAATGCCATGGATTGAATGACAATTTTTTGAGAATTTTCGAGTGATGAACAGTGATTTCAAATTAGAACCTTTCAAATACAACTCAGGGTTTCCACTTATTGGAAAGTCAGGAAAATCAAGGAATGCTTGGGGAATGAAAAAGTGTCAGGGAATTCATGAAATTGTCAGAGATTGTCATGGAAATTGAGATAGTTTGCATCGGACAATTGATTAGTCGTCATTATCTAATAAAATGTTGGGGGAAAATACATTTTTCTTATTTTTTTAAATGTCAGGAAAATTGAGTTGATAATTTCAGTTATAGCCATGCACCCGTAGTTAATTGATTTCTGATTTGCCACCCTGACAATAGCCGCTTACCTTTGGCAAGTGGTGATAAGAGCAGGAAGGCTACAGATCCACCCCCAGCACTTTCTCCAAAGATGGTGACCTTTTGGGGGTCCCCGCCAAATGCAGCGATGTTGTCCTTTATCCATTTAAGGGCCAAAACCTGGTCCAACAACCCATAATTTCCAGGCGAAGCCTCGTCTCCAGTGCTCAAGAAACCTGATGGTAAATAAATAACAAACCGTTGTACCAAATGATTCCCAAAAAATATCTTAGAGCGTGGTGAGGCCATTCAGAAAGGTCGCTCAAAAATGGTGGGCTTTTTCGTCATGATCTCTTCTGTCATTAGCTCGCCAACTAGGCTTGAAAGTCAAGGACTAGTCTTGATATTAACATTAGGTTCATAGAATGTCTGATTTGCTGGAAATTCAGGAATACATTTATACTGGCATTATTTTTTGTCTGAAAAACACTCTACAAATTACAAACTATGACACCCACAATCCGTCCAATGTTTCAGACATTTCGTCTATGGCGTTCCCTTAATTGCAATTACACGATGGGTTTCAAACATGCATGGATGTAAACATGTCAATTTTAAGGAAACGAACTTAAATCCATCAATTGTAACAATTTTTTCGAAAAGCGTCACCAATGAGCATCCGATATGCATGTGCGGTGTACTCGATGTATGCAATTACAATTAATAAACAAGTCATTGTGAAGAAATGTTTGCGGAAATTTATCATTTTTTTTAAAATCGCCTTGGCATTTCGTTTATGTTCAAACGAGCTATTAATATTTTTTATAATGAATTTAAAGTTCAATTCAATTCAATGCTCTACTGTCAGTAAGTTAAAACGATGTGGCATTGGTGTGTAGTCCATCAACCCAAGGGGTTAAAACTATTATTTGACCACAAGATGTAAGGGCCCAAAAGATGCATTAAAGAAATTCCTTTGGAAGGTCTTCCGAACCTAAATAATTGCCCTGGGCATCCATGATCTAAATCCGGCCCTGTTGGTCACAAAAAGTCAGGGAAATAATTTTTTGTAAATTTTAATACAAACACTGATTTTTTGCGCTTTGTTATCCATTGTCACCTTAATAAAGTCGATATGGTAGCCCATATGGTAGGTGACTAAATTACAATAAAGTTCCATCTATCGGGTTTGTAACAGTATGTTAGTTTCCCAATTAATCTGCCTTTCTATATTAAATGGTCCCGAAGGTACTTGTAGAAATCTACTTTACCAAGTCCTCCAACCCTGTAGTTCATCAGGGCCAGGACAATGGGGTAGTCCATCAGCCGCACCGGATCATAGACGTTGGACGAGCCCTCTCCCACAACAAACCCTCCTCCGTAGATGAACACCATCACTGGTAATGGTTCAGTTGAGTTGGAACTCTATTGACCAAAAAAGTCATATATACAACCCATGACTGCTTAGCAAACAGACACTGAACATCCATGCCAATCCTACCATGGGAGTGTACACGTTGATAGTTAAACAATCTTCTTCACCAAGTATTGCCTTCCTGACGAACATGTCGTATTGTTTGCAGGCTGGTCCGTCTTTGGTTCCATCATGAATTCCATCCCATGGGGCAGCTGGTTCTGGGCTCTGGGTTCAAAGAAACATACATGTAGGTCAGTTTGATTAATGGTGGCATCCAATGGATTTCAATACATTTTCATTTCAAACGTCTAGTTTTTTTGTGACATTAAATACTTGTGAATATACATTACCAATTGACCACAATACATGCAGTAATAATTAACATAAGTTGCACATGGCAATATCGTTCTTAGTCCAAGTTAATTTGATTTTGATTTGATTGGAAGACATTTGGTTCCAATACCTGCCTTTTTACAGAAATCTTTGTTTAAAACATCCGTGCATGTTATATGTTTTATATAACATTCATATGCAGTAGCCGAAAATTGAATAAAAAAGTCGTCGATAAGCTTGAGGTTTAAAAAATTGCAAAATTAATTTCAAATTTGTTAAGGTTGCATCCTTCAAAAGTTTGATGAGAGGGATTGTGCCAGACACAGCTGGAAACATGGAAATTGTAAACATGGTTTTTGACGAGAAAACATCTTGCACAAGATGCGTAGTGATTATTAATTTGAAAATATGTGAAATTATCAAGTTTTTAAGTAGTCATTGCAGCCAACGGTTTAAATGCAGCATCTTCACAAGCCTCTACAAGTTCTTGATGATACTGCTGTACTCAGAAAGCTCTTGAATAGACTGTTGGGTATAGCAACAAATAAAGTTCATCTCATTATACACATGCGCATTAATTGGTAGGAGCAAACCTGTCAACATGACTTATGCTGGAAAGTCAACCTTATATTTGTCACAAGTAGTATGACAGTATTGTCTCACAACGATTCTATAGATATGTTAACAATTTTATTAGTTCTCGATTTCATTTATAGTTATTGTTGACATTGAAGATTTTTCAGTATATTTAAAATTAATTACCAATATTCCAACCCTAGAACGTTTGTTATAAACATGCTACTAACAAGTTGCACATGGCGTAGTCATTCTTACAATTGCTAGTTGAAATTCGGTTTTGATTTTAAAAGATTGTTTTTCAATACATGTTTTTACAGAAGTGCTAATAGTGCATGCATGCAGGTTTAACAAAGAGATACAGTATATCCTGTAACTTGCCAATTTCGTTCAAATGGCAATAACAAATAATGGATTGTTTACGAGGTCTCTGTAAATGCTATGTTGTCTGCATGTAATTATGTTCTCGAAGGACAGCAAAGTGGTTTATGGTCGTCACTGCAATTGAACTTGCTAGGACGCATTCCAAGATATCAGCCTAAGATAACAGGATGCATTTACGCTTATGGCAGCAATTAAGGTATATTATAAAAGTAATTACCTATATTAATAAAATAGGGAAATCCCGGAGGTGATATTTTCGAAAAACTACCAGAAATGATGGATATAGTTTGATGAGAAATACCAACGCAGCAGGTAATTTTACTTCAAAACACTTGATGACAAAATATTGCATTTTTATGGATTAAAAAATCCCAAATTTCCATATCAACAGTTGTTTATACAATTAATAATTCCGAAATACTTCGCTGTTCCCTGGCTGAGAGTTTTCATTGTGCGTTGTTTTAATTTTTTTTAATAAATTCATAAACCGTGAGGCCGACCAGGGATACTTATATCCCTGAAACTTGCACAAGATGCGTAGTGATTATTAAGTTGTAAATATGTAAAATCATCAACTTTTTAAGTGGTCATTGCAGCCAACGATTTAAATGACATAGATTGATGTACCATGTGCTGTTAAATTTATTACCTCCAGATTTACATGAATATGTAAAGGTACATGTGTATAGAGTACATTTAGCGTTAAAAAGACTTTCTCTAAATATCTCTAATGATTTGAAAGCAATGATGACAGTGTCCTCAAATTGCTGTAGTTGAAAATCTTCATTTAAGTGATTATATCAGAACTACCAGAACATATGTGAATGTGTCGCGCCATAAAAGAAAAGCCTGTGTCATAGATTGCCATACATGTTCATTGCCAATAGTTTTGAGCTTGTTGATTTTGATGTTTTTTAAGTTCATTGAAATGCTGCTGATTCCAACTGCTTCAAAGTTTGGGGTAGGTTTAAATACATAATATACACAAAATGTATATTTCAGTTTTTATTTATTGCAATTTTTGTATCCGTTATCCATGAAAAACATCTCTTGCCAATACTTTTTTGAACCACTGTAATGCAACTACTATATTGTGCATGCACAACCATGTTGTGTACATCATTTTGTGTACAATTATGCACAAAATTGTGTAATTTTGGAACAAATTCAGGCACCCAACCACATGGCATATTGAATTAAATTATTATTATCAACACATTTTCCTCACCGTGAATCGTTTCTGAACTTTCCCAAATGGAATTCCAAGGTAAGCTTCGAAAGGCTTGCCCCCGACAGAGGTGACCATCTTGCCCTTGACCTGACCCTGCTTGACGCTCCTCATTGGGCCATCCAAACTTTCTGCCATCACGGTACAAGCAAAGATTGACCACAAAAGAAACAAAGTTTTGACCATCGAATTCATGGTATTGCTGGTCGAAAATTTCACGAATGATTATCTTCCTGTTTTGCTGGCCTTTATATCAGAACGGTTTAACCTTGACTGGTGAAATCCAGTGAAACCTGTTGTACTTGCCAGGGTTTGGTGATGAGCACTTGGAAGGTGTGTTCTAATTTTGGCTGATGCCAAGGAAGCTTCGAAGAATCTAAAAGTCATGATTAATTTGTCCAGAGCTCTTATTTCGTAGTTTGTTTTGGGCTTTCTTCCAAGGCTTCTCGTGTAGAAATACAGTATGTTACTTAAACTGTATTCAGTTGACTGATTTTGCTGCAAGCTGTTGTTTGCAACGATCAGTTCCTGTTGCATGGATCAGAAGGTTCGATACGGGGGTAAAGAACTTCAAAAATAATAAAAATTGAAATGAATATAAGACTGGCATACATTTGACAGGGTGACTGGTCGGCTGGAAAACCAGAAAAACTCGGAAAAATTTATTTTATCTGGAAAAGCCAGGTAAATTCATATGATGTATGGAAATCTGTTGTGGCACAACGATTGTGCGTACATTATCTTAGAAAAGCATTAGAAAAACCGTTTTTGTTACCTAATTTTTTGTAAAAATTTCGCCAACGTCGTTGTCATTATTATGAATATTTCCAAATATGTCTTATGAAAAATCCACGAAAATTCACCTAAAATGCATTTTGCTGGTATTTTAAAAAACAATTCGCCTATTGCGTTCCTAAATGATAAATATCACAGTAGGCTACTTATCAATTATTTTCAACAAAAACATCGCTACAGCGTTTCCAACCTTATGAATATTTATTTAAAATTTCGATAGAAGAAGTCCACAAAAATGCAGTATTTGAGATCAAGTGGTTTCAACTATATACACTAGTGTTTCCATCGACATTAATATTAATACACTAAAAAAACATTATTTCTTGTCATTCTTCAAAAATTTCGTTTATGACATTTAACTTAATTGTTCCCTTAATTTCTTTTTACAAAATTGTGAACTAAAATCCATCATTTCGCCAAATGCATTTGGGTACAATCTGTCTAATAATTGCCGTAAAATGAGTTTTTTGAGATTGTCGTAAAATGTGTTTCTTGAGATTGTTGTAAAATGTGTTTCGTGAAATTGTCCTAAAATTTTCCGAAAACTGTCTGAAAACCCCGGAAAAGTCAGGAAAATTTTTTTGATGATTTGGCCAGTCACCCTGATTTTTGGCAACGAATTGCTTCTTTTTGGAATATTTTGTGAACTGGGTTGATCGTGTTACCTCCATTCAGGTTGGAAGGTAAATCGCAATTTAAAAAAATTATCTGCATATACAGTATAGTCAATACATTTTAATACAGGCAGGATATTTTTCAGGCGTCTATTCCTTTACGTCATACAAGTGGTCATCCCAAAACTGCATCTCTTTCGTGTAGTAACCATCGACCATTTCCATGTTTTCGGTGATGTTCAGGTATCTGATGGCCCCTGGTGGTGTAGGAGTCCAAATGACGGGACCCGAAGGAGTTGGATTTCTTAGGGGAATTAAGATATTGTTAAAAATGAAATGCGTGAGGAGACAATGTAGTTAATTATGTTCAGTGTGCTAGCCCATAAATGGGATTTTGGGGGTAATATTGTTGTGAATAAAAACATAATGGACACCCTGTACTGCTTGATTCCCATGGATATGCAAAATCAATCCATTCTCTGGTCAACAGTTTAAGTCGAGCAATCTTACCCATGAATCGCAAAATTGGTCCACAAGTCGGTGACACGCTTTCCAAAAGTTGCTGATTCAGCAGAAATATTTTTCACAAATCCAGTAAAGGAGAGGTTAAATAAGAAAAACAATTCCATGCCGTGGATGGCATCTGAAAAGTGTTAAAGCAAATCGTTAATGATTTCAAGTTCATTTTAATATTAATATAACAATATTAAAAAAAATATTTTATTAAAAACCGAGAAACATGAAAACCTCAGGAAAATTGAAAAAGTCAGGTAACATGCATTTCCTTTTAAACAGTCTTGGAAAATCAAATTAATGATACATTTGGCATAGCTGATTATTGATTAACACGAAAATCAAGAGATGTCATGCAATTCTAGTGTATAAATTTATAACGAAGTTGTAAATTTAAAAACAAATCTAAATTTGTTGTTTCCTAATGAAATTTGTGTTCTGCCTCCTGTTTATACTAAACAAGCATTAAATATTGCATTTCTTACATTGTCATATGCCATATCATTGCAGTTTAGTAGTAAGGTTGGTTAGAGGAATTTGTTTTAAAACCTGGACAATTCAGAGAAGTTGAAAGTGTCATGGGAAAACCCTAACATACGACATCCGTCACAATTAAGGTAGGCTTCATTACTCTCTATTCCACCTGGACTTACACAAAATAATGAACACAAATGCTTGTAATATTGGAATGTGCAATGAGCATAAACAAAGACCAAACCTGGTTTTCCAGAGTAGTTTGTTGATGCAAGTTCTTCCGGTGCATAATCGAAAACGTACATGTAGACAGGGATTCCTCCTGAAGATAAGAGTTTTACCGTCTTGTCGTTGCAACTTCTGAACATGTAGTCGGAAGCCAGCTGCAGAATTAAATTTCGAAAATCCAATTAAAGGCTATACTATGGAATATGCCCTGATCACATAACGTCGATGCTGATGCAGAGCATATTCTGAAGTACAGCCCAAACTAATGTATTCATCCTTGTACATGTATACATTGTGAGGCATGTCTGGGCCTCTATAGAATATCTTAAATATGACAACAACTAGGTTAAACCTGTGTTCGCTGATTAGTGTGATGAGTTCAGAAAGCATATTGCGTATGACCTTCTGGGTGCGTGTGAATCTAAAATTTTAACGGTTAAGGTTAGTACAAAAGTCCTATTAGCAAGTTGTAGAGCGTCGTAAATTTAGTGTAATGTATGCAGTTGTGACATTAAATTACCAATTGTAAAGTCACAATTGGTAAGTTAATTTTACACAGTTATGAAACCCTGCATTTCACACATGCACACATGACTGTGATTGATAAACAAATTCCGTAAATTCACAAATTGCACTAATTGTAGGACGCTCTACAACTTTCTAATTGGACGTTTTGTCTTATCTTTAACCGTTAAACCCAAGAAAGCCATGTGCTAAATATGCGTACTGGAATTCTCACGTCATTCTTATGTCAAATATGTTAAAGGACATTTTACCTAATTGGAACCATATCAAAGATAATCGGGAGACTCAAAGAATTGCTCCATCCTCGTGTGTACTTACATCAACTTCTTTGAGCTGCAAGTCAGCCGTGTTATTGAAATCGAGTTCTTTGAAATACACCTCTTTGATAGCTTCTTGATCAGTCTTTTTACCCTGTTGATGCTCAGTTACCAAGTTGGTGATGATCGTGTCCAAGTTCTTGTCAGTGATGTCCTTTGGAGTTGGTAGCAATCCATATTTTTCAAGCTCTGCAAAGAAAACGCACTGCCATGTAGATTTTTTTCACCTTTCGATTTATTGACAAACAAGAGAATTTAGAATCTTTTTGCATTTTTATGGCTTGCCTGGAATCGACGCTGCACATTCGTAGGAATCCACCCCGGAAATGACAGGAACTTTGTTGAACCTTCCTTCTTTCATCAGTTTTAAAGGTTCCTCAGTCAGAAACCTGCCACCTTTGCTGGCGTCCTCAACAACTGGTCCGAAAGAGTTGGAAAAGGAATATGGTAGCTGCAATCAGAAAGAGTGATAAGGAACTTTGAACGATACCAATCTGAGTCTGACAACTCTGACAAGAAGTTCACTTTGGCTGACGTGCAGTCTATCCCATAATGTTAGAACCACTAATAAATATTCGTGTGTAGCATTGCATGTTTATGCATGAGAAACCCTAATTGAACAAGTTAATTTGCAGGACAAAAATATGCAAAACAATGCGGTTTAAACATTAATGGATTCACGAGTAATGTATCTACTACACAAAACGAAAAAGACTTCCACAATGTTAAAACCAGTGTTGAAAATGCACTAATTAATGCATATCATGTTAATGATGTGACTTATAGGAACAGAATCATTTCGTATGTTCCTGTATGCTGTTGTAAAACAGATATGCAAAATGGACACACAATTGGAATAGGATCAGATAACTAAACAGTACAAAGAAGAGCACTCAATCCATGAAATTGCAAGACGAATAAGTCAATGGCATTTTGTTGTGCTGATTTTTTACATTCCAATGGACAGTATGGACAGAAAACCATCAGGACAAACACATGTCCTTCCCAACATAGGAAAACAAGGCATCATTCACCAAATGAGCAACTGTATGAAATTATCCGTCAAATAATTATCTTCTCTGCCAAGCATTCCTGTATCCAAGTTAACTATATTTCAGCTGTGTACAGTCACTAAGCTTCTTCAACAAAATAAGCAAAGGTGCATACTATGGAGAGACGTGTTAAATGTTCAGAATATCACATCTGTTTAAGTCAAATCAAGCAAAGGCATCTGAGTGATGAAAAAAATATTATTTGGATGGCCCAGGTAACTAGATTCTGCATATTTGTTTCTGTAAATCAATGTTTAAAATTAGGATTTCTTCTGCCAAATACGTGTATTGCTTACGTGATCATTTATGAGTAGTTGTATCATTTTGGGCCAAACTCTAGCTTTCATTTTTAGATGGTGGGCATCATGGCAATGTCTTCTATTCCCTAACATTTCAAACTTACTGTGGATGTCTCGTTTTCTGCAAGAAGAATTTCATCGATATCAGCCTTCCTTAAACATTCAACCATTTCTGTGTTGCTGCTGGTTGTGCAGTTCATTTTTTCGGCCACGCTTTTGGTGAGGTTCAGGGGGTTTTCCTGGATCGACCAGGGACACAAGGTGGCGCCACTCTGCGCAATGGCACCTCTAAACAGACCTGAGATAAACTTGTAAATAAATACCAGCTCACAAAATAGCACTGGCATGTGAGCCCAAATCTGAAAAATTTCTTGAGCAGGAACCAGTGATGAACAGCGATTACCAATGACAACCATTCTGATAACAGTTCACTGATTTGTGATTGCCTCACTTACCTTTAGCAAGTGGTGATAAGAGTAGGAAGGCCACTGATGCACCCCCAGCACTTTCTCCAAAGATGGTGACCTTTTGGGGATCCCCACCAAAGGCAGCGATGTTGTCCTTGACCCATTGAAGGGCCAAAACCTGATCCAACAACCCATAATTTCCAGGCGAAGCCTCGTCTCCGGTACTCAAGAAACCTGTTGGTGGACAATAAACAATGTTAACAAATCTTCCACACAAAATCTCTTAAAGTTGTTCACTATTCCTTAAATTATTGTTTGGTGAAAGGTTTCCTTTATATCCAATGTGTAATATGTATTTCATAGGTTTCCAATAGGTTTCCGATATGTCGTACACCACAAGGTTTCCCTCTGAAACTTATAATACACTCGAGTGCTAAAAAATCGACTCACCTGCATGAATCGAGTAAAAATGTGTTTTTCTCAGAAACCAAATGTCCGATTTAAAATCAGAAAATTTTATTTTGTAGGCAATTTATTCCTCTTTATAATTCGCCTAGTGTGAAAAGGATTTCTACTGAGTTTCTCTGCAGAATAATGTACAACTTGTGCGGCTACTTCTGGTGTAGTTGTGATTTGATCGAGAAACCATTAATTAACAATATGACTGGATGTGTGTTAATTAAGCTCTGATGATCAAATTGCATTCAGAAATTCTTGTATAGCCACAGGGGTAAAAGTATGCATATGTCATAAATAATGCAAATTTGGGTTGTTCTAAGTTCGACATTTTGCGCCTCAAATATGCATAAGGAATTTTATGCAAATAAACGAATTATAAAAAGGAATAAATTGTCTACTAAACACATTTCTCCGATTTTACTCGATTCATGCAGGTGAGTCGATTTTTTTCCCTCAAGTGTAGATATTTTTTCATCCAATCGAACGTATTTAATACCTGTTGAAACACGTTTCTGATACCAAACAAAATACAACAAATCGGAACCTACCTACAAGCAATTTTAAAAATACCTTTAAATTTTTTTAAAGAAAGAAGCATTCAGAGAGGTCTTCCAAAAAAGAGTGTCAAAGAAAAGTTTTGATATTATCATAAGTTTTGACTTATTTGTCTGTTTAGCAGTTTCATTAATTCACTGTAGGTTTTAGACCAGTCAGCTTTTCTGAACTTGGTTATCAATTGTTACCTTGATAAAGCACATATGAATGGTTCATATGTGAATGAAATTCTATTACAGACCTCCAAAACCCTGTTGATATAATGTGGGTTTCTCAAATAGTCTTATTTCCTGTTAAAATGGCCTTCCAAGGTATCTCATGAAATCTACGTTACCAAGTCCTCCAACCCTGTAGTTCATCAATGCCAGGACGATGGGGTAGTCCATCAACCGTACCGGATCATAGATGGTTGACGTGCTCTCGCCCAACACAAACCCTCCTCCATAGATGAACACCATCACTGGTAATGGTTCTGTTGAGTTGGAGCTCTATTTGACCAAAAAAGTCAGTAACACCTATGACTGCCTTAGCAAATAGACACTTGACATCCATGCAAATCGTACCATGGGCGTGTACACGTTGATAGTTAAACAGTCTTCTTCACCATGTATTGCCTTTCTGAAGAACATGTCGTATTGTTTGCAGGCTGGTCCATCCTTGGTTCCATCATGAACACCATCCCATGATTCAGCTGGTTCAGGGCTCTGGAGTCAATGGAACATATTTTTGCGTGAATAAGCGTGGCATCCAATGAATTTAATACATCTTCATTTCATAGGTCTGGTTATTGTTGGAACAGTAAAATCTTTTGTATATATAATTAACATGTACATTACGAATTGAATACATTTTAAAAATGTCTGATATTTTCAATACAGTAATAACACGAGTTGGACATGGCAATGTCCTTCTTATTCCAAATTTATTTGATTTTGATTGTAAAACATTGTGTTCCAAAGCCTGCTATTTTACAGAAAATTGTATTTAAAACATCAGTGCACATTTTAATAGTACATGTATACGCTTTGCATTTTTAACGAAGACATCCCATTGGAACTTGTCAATTTATGTTCAAATTGCGTTAACAAACAAATGCTAATTTTATGAGGGCTCTGTAAATATTACGTTGTCGTTATTATTTTCACGACTGAGAGCAAAGTGGTTTATGTTTCGTCACTACAGTTAACTTTATAGTGAATGACTAATGCGTTGTAATAATTAATTTGTAGCGATTAACTAATGTGTTGTAACAATCGTTGTTAAACGAAAATTAGTCTATGATAACTGGATGTGTATTAATGTTTATGACAACAATTATGGTTAATTTTTCTAAAGTATTTGATTTCATTTGTAGATATTTTATGCCTTGAAGATTGAATATATTTTAGTCAATAAAAATCCTTTGCAATAGAGCGGTGCTTCTGACATATTTAGTATCACGCCCCCAAACTAAACAAGATATTTAAGTCCCCCAATAATTGTAAGGTTTTATTGGCGACTTATAGACGATATTTTAGCAAATCTAGATGAAAAATGATGATTTTGAGACCACAATTCTATAAATGTTATTGCCAATATTAATACAATAAGTCTAAAGTAATCCCGGAGGGGAGATTTTCGAAAAACATCCGGAAATTATGATTTTTTTATGTACTTAGAAATAAAATAATTTTTCTTAAAAACGCTTAATCACAAATATTGAAATTTTATGGACCTTTTAAAGACATTTTCAGAAGTATTGAAAAATTGGATCCCAAGCGTCTTGTCGAAATTTTTAGAAAAATGCACCACTAATGATGAACGTTAGACGAGACTTTAATTTAAAAATGGTCTTTGGTAACAATTTCAAAAATAAATAATATTCCCTTACTTTGTTATAAAGATTAAGTTTAAAAAATAAGAAAATTAATTTTTCAAATTTACCATGGTTGCGTCATACAATAACTCGTTAATAAGATAGATTTACTCAGGCACGAGTGAAAACGTGGTTTTTTGAGAAACGAAAATCATAAATACCAATATTTTATTAATTCTGAAATATGATCTATGAGCACTGCGAAATCTCAGTTTTCAGTTCACCATTTCTAAGATTTTTTAATGAATGAGGTAATTCCGAGAAACTGTGAGGCCAGATAGGGTGCTTGTAACCCTGAAACTTGCACAAGACGCATAGTTGAAAACATATTAAATTACCAAGTTTTTGAGTTGTATGTGACACGTACTGTTGAATTTATCGCCACAAGATTTACATGTACATCCTTGTTTACGCTGCACATGTAAATATATGTAGTGGTAAAACTTTGTTAGTGAGAGTTATACCGTACAGATATTAGGACCATCAAAATGGTTAATTTTATGTCGATCTTGATTGGTTACCGACAGTCTCTTTCAAAATGTGTTTATTTTTAACGTTTTTCATTATTGTGTGTTATTTTAATTCTAACAATTGTAAGTAGGATGTGGCTGTGACCTTGGTCAAGGGCGAAAACTATAAACGCATTTATTGGTGTCAGAACTATCAAGACAATGTGATAACAGCCGTCAAATTACTGTATTCAATGTATGGCATTCTAATAATTAAGCTACTCATAAGAGATGATTGCTGGATTTTTTCCCCATACAATTATTGATAATTTCAATATGGAATGAAGCACATAGTAACAATTATGGGCAGTCCCCTTGAAAGACAGGTTTATTCCATTTGTATACATAGTGTGTATTATTGTAAAATACGGGTAATTAAACAATATTAGTCGTAATAACAATAGTTTCTTCTTATTTGAAATGCTGACGTAAGAAATGTATGACTTGCACGTTAATTTGTATTTAATTAGCCTAGCAATGTGGAGCCAAATTATTTGAACATAAAAATATTGTTAAGTCATCACTATATATTGACTTGAAGAACAGGAGTGCTGCACTATCTTGCAAATACGTGCTTAGAATAAAAATTTAAAAGGTTAAATTTGGAAAATCATTGTAATCATTTCAGCTCATTTTTTGATAATGATTCATCAGCAGTATTATACTACCAGAAATCATTTTTTTTGGAAATTAAACATTTGGATTATTTTAAATTTGTCGAAAGTTAAAAACACGTAAAATATTTGTCTCTCTGGGGTTTCACTCCGTGTTTATTCGATTTTTAAAAACGAAAAATAATCCAAAAAACTTATAACTACATTTAATGTTAACTTTATGGTGGAATATGTATGACCATGTACATGTATGTCTCCAATATTTGAACATTACAATTCCCTAAATTTCGTTAAATTGACATGTAACATGCAACCTTACATAACACATACTACTATTTGCCATTGGATTCAAACATATCGATAAGTATGTTAAGTGTTTCCCCAGACCTGAAAAGCCTCAAAAAAAAGTCGGGGAAATTCAACAAGTAAATAATAAATTTTACAGAGATTATTATTGATTAACACAAGAATGAAAAATGCGCGAGAAATTCATGATGAAATTGTCTATTTAAAAAAAACGTATCTAAATTAGCTGGTTCCTTATGAAAATTTTGTTATCTTCTGTTGATATACATGTAAAATAAGCACTAAATGCAGCAACCCTTACATTAGCATAAGTATGCCATGTTTTTTTTGAATTTCTGAGCGCAGGTTAATCATTTAAATTTGTTTTAAAACCTGGAAAAGTCAGGGAACTTAAACATTTCATTTCTGGGGGACCCTGTGTTTTCTACTGAATAAAATTGGATTTACTCAAGAAGTTATGGGAGGGGTGGGACGATACTCCTTGGGTGGTGCCACACATGATGGCCAACATGTGTTACTATTCAATCCAACCATGAGCATGCAGAATTTTATGGAACAAAATCATGCACCCAACCACATAACATTGAATTAAAATATTATTATCAAAAAAATTCCCTCACCGTGTATCTTTTCGGAGCTTTTCCAAATGGCATTCCAAGGTATGCTTCGAAAGGCCTGCCCCCAACAGAGGTGACCATCTTGCCTTTGACCTGGCCCTGCTTGACGCTCCTTAGTGGACCATCTAAACTTTCTGCCATCACTGTACAAGCAAACACTGACCACACAAGAAACACATTTCTGGCCATCGAATTCATGTTGATACTAGTCGAAAACTTCACGAGTGATTGTAGTTCTGTTTTGCTTGCCTTTATATAAGAACGGTGAAACCTTGATTGGTGAAGGTCGGTCGAACCTGATGCACTTTTAAGGTGTGTTCAAATATTGGATGAGGTTAAGGAGGTTTCGAGGAATCCAAAAGTCATGATTAATTTGTCCAGAACTCGTCTCACGTTGTTTTTGCTGGGGTTTCCTCCAAGGCTTCTCACGAAAAAAATTCTCCTTGAAATGTCCATTGCTTGATATGGTAGGGAGTCTTTTGTAAAGAGTATTTTGTAACAAAAGCAAAGCAAATAACAAGAAATAGGCAACGAATTAATTGCTGAGATCATTTTTTGGAATTTTGCATATGTTGGGAAATTAAAGGGTGTATTAATTCCCAATGCACAATAAAGAAAAAACTTGTTTCTCATTTTGACGACTTGGTATAATAATAATAATAAAAGTGTATTCCATGAATATTGAAATGGGATAGATGAAGGTAACAAAAGAAACGCTTACTCATCACCCAATAAGTCTAAGCAAATAAATATTAAAAATTGACACAAATTCATGAATTAGAAAGATAAAATGTCACCTCTATCGATCAATGAGATAAATGGCGACAATTTATGATGTCTGGTGATGTACACAATTTGGAAAATGCTTTGTAGCTGGATCTCCAATATGGCCCTGGTACTTGTCACGGAAAGTGTCAATTTCACAAATATTGTGTTTTATATCCTATTTTTGATATAAAAAGTAATAAATATAGCATTCTTGACGTTGTCATATGTAATGTTTTGTATTTTCAGTGGTAAGGGTGGTCAGAGTAGCCAGGGAAATTTACCACAAAACCTGAACAGGTCAGGGAAAAGTCATAGAAGTTTAAAACTTCATCTCTGGGGAATCCTGTACGCTGCAGTATGTAACCAAAACTACGATAAAATTGAAACTGACAAAGCTTGGGAATACTATTTTCATGGAAATGATTTTTCGACATAATGCATTTTAAGTTTATTAGAAATACTAGTGTTGAAAAGAAAGCCAAAGGCAATTTTATTTAAAAAGCTGGTAAAAATAATCGAATTTTATTAAGGTGTACACAAAAATAAGGATAAGAATGGAGGAGAATTCCTCAGTTGTGTACTGTAGTTCTTGCGAAAGTCATTACCAATGAAGCAGTCGAAAGTTGTCACATGTATTCTCTAACTGGTTTTGAATCGCCCTTTAAAGTCACGTTGCCATTTCTGTTTTTTTTTTCGCGATTTCTCACGCAAATACTTAAAAACGTATCTTGGTACTCTAAAACCAAATTTTACAAAAATTAGATTACAGTATCACAATTTTGACAGGTGTTCCGCGTATTCTAATTGCTAATTTCTCGAATTTTTATCAGGGTAATTTTTGCTAACTTGGTGTTGTGTACTTTGCGATATTGCAGACAGATGTTCTCACTTACATGAATGTTTCGATATACAGCACTTAGTGTCCAATAAGTTAATGGTTTGCACTTTATATTAAGCTTATACTGTATAAAGTACAAAATGAATTAAAACTAAACACAGTTTAGTTTTTAAATATGGCTATCTCATTCGTTTAAAATTCTGAATTAGATGTTTTGGTTTGCAGTGCAATTAACAATGAAAACTGCACTATTATTTTTCGGAAACCCTGTAAATACCGACAAATTTTCAATCTACGAACATATACTGTATAGTTTCCAACTTTCATGCACGACAGTTTCGATCAAGTCGTAATACACTGTAAACCCTTTCATTTCTTCAAAACCAAAATTAAATTTAAGGTGGCAACGAACCTTAAAGTTGCACTGTCATAAATCTGACATGCAGTAATTAATTTTCGGCTGATGGCTTGAAAAATGTCAACAACAGGTTGCACAATATTAAATAAGGAGTCACCCTTAACCTTAATTGAGATACGTTGTCATCACATTTTTGCTAGACATTTCATTTGGGAGGGTCCCTGACTGGCTGCAGCCACGACCCCGTTTTATTAGATTTAACCTCCCTCTATCCATTAGCTTGGGTTCGTTCATTAATGCTGGTTATTTGCCCTACACTTTATGTCCATTTTCAATTAAAATGGGCGGAGACAGTGAATGTATGATTATAAACATCCACTATTAATGAATATTTAGCTGTTTTTTTTTGCGTTTTGCACTTAACTCATGCAAAGCGCTCATTCGACCGATAACCTTAGTGATGGTCAGTCAGCTGAATCCTCTGGATCAACTTGTCTGAAATGTGCCTTGGATGGACACTGCAGACCATTTGGTTGCTCATGGTCAGTGTAACTTTCGGACAATGTGCTGTCACGTCCTTTGAACAAAGTTTACTCGCCAAAGTTCCCAAAATCGGAATATTCATTACCCACGGAGGAGAGAATTCCGATTGCATCACGAATTTGGTCTTGCAATTTAAATCGAATTTAACACTTTACTCCAAACGAAGTACGAAATATTTAAACACTTTTATCAGGAAGTTTCCTTACTACCTGGATATCGTTTCCCTGCCACCTGATGACGCCAGCACAACTGGTGAGTTTGCTTAGAACATTATTTGTGAATCAAAATAAAAAAGGGCTACGATTGAAGAAAATTGTAAGGATATGATGTACAGCCTTGGCCAAAAATATGGAACACCTGCTAAAATTCGCCTTTCTTGTATGATATTTGCAAAAATGTTCTTGTTCTTGTTCTGGAACTTTGGGAACATTTTTCTAGAATATTGGGAACAATTTATCAGGAACTAACAGATTATGACATGTCTATAAATGCTTTCATGCGAATTTACGAAACTGCGAATGGCTTCCCACATAATGTAATGATTCAGTACTGCATTTAGAAATTCACTTAATAAATTTTCCACCTTTATGAGTTTGGTATGAGTTTGAGAAATTGTGTTTGGGGGAATGTTTATCAACCGTAAGGGGAACCATATTGGGAACAATTTATCAGAAACTAATAGATTATCACATGTCTTAAAAAGCTTTCATACGAATTTACGAAACTGAGACTGACGTCAGTAATGGTTCAGTAATGCATTTAGAAATTCATTTTACAATATTCAGGTTGTTTTTTAAAAAATACTTTCCACCTTGATTATTATAACAACGGTATGAGGTAGAAAAATTGTGTTTGAGGGAATATTTGTCAACCGTAGGGGGAACTATTTGTAAAGCATTAACAAATGGCGGTGACCCACCCCATGACCCCTATTGACCCAACTTAAAAATTTCAAATCGCAACCCATACCTTGTGATATCTTAATTGATTGCTCATTAAAAATGATGAATTTTGGCGTAAACGAAATTGAAATCGGCCCATAAAATCAGTCGCTACGCCCAGAAATGAGACTTTTAGTAGTTTTTCCATAATTCACTATTATCATCAAAAAAGATGAAATTACGTGATGAAACTTCATGGAACCAATCACAACATTACTACTGTTCATGAATATTTGATGTCAGAAATTTGCAGTTGTCAAGTTTTCGAAATTTGTGAAAGTGAAAACTTAATTTCTCGTAATGGGACGGATTGGCTTGTGACACTTCATTGGAAAGCCCTCAGAATCGGGGTCAAGTAATTTGTCGCAGGCATAATTAAAATCGGTTGGCCGGTATCAAAGATATGATCGAAAATTATATCTAGTTGGATTTCGTACGTCATTAATTTGGATTGGGACATTGTCATAACGTTTTACACGAGACTAAACGTAACATGAGATCAGTCTGTTTTAGGCCTTCATAAGTTTACATTTAGGCTTTATTATTGCCTCATAAATTATGGTCTACATTTTGAGCAACTCATTTGAATTCCTTTTATGCGAAGACAATCAGTTACGTATTATTCTGTTGTGGTTAACGAATGCTTTACTTACCCATCAACCGATTTTACTTAACCGATAATAAACGCCTTTTTCCAGATATCCTCCATGAATTGTGCCACACCATTGCACCTCAGGATTTCGATATGTTTTTTATTATTGGTCAAGAAAAATTTAACAGGAGCAAGTCGGTCTACCGATATTTCCTCCATTTTGCCTCTTATTTGGACATTCCCATGTTCTCTTGGAATCCGTACTGGATGGGACTGGAAGAGGTAAATATTGATATTACATCGCCAAAATATAGATTGGGCAATAAATCACTATTTATTGTTCGCTTAAATAGGCTGATTTGCCCAAGTAAACTTTATTTGTACCAGAATAGATGAGAATTTTTTTAAAGCCCGCCTCTACCATAGTCACTTCTTGCGAGATTGAAATTGCGAGTTGGAATAATGGCCTGAAGTCCTGACTTCATGACTTCTGATTGTTTGTGGAGTTTGGGCCGTTTGACCAATTTAGGAAGTTTATTGGACAAAGCCACGCACTACCTGTCTTGGAGAAATGCATTCCTCATGGCCTTAGAAATATTGCATGGAAACACACGTGTACTATAGGATCGTTTAAAGATCACATATTTCGATGTTTCCTAATTCAGACAGAGACAAACTGGTTGTTGTTTGAATGTGCCAATACTATTTGCATTTATTTTGACTTTTTTTCAGAAAATGTCCAATAACGTCATAAGTATGATCGCCTCAAACACCCATCGTAGTAAGGCTATGCTATCCTTTATGAAATGGTAAATACATGTACAAGGGTTTTGCCATCGCGTAAAGGTTTTCTGAAGAATTGATTCGGAATTCTCTTTCAAATAAGAGTACTAGAAATGCGGCAATTTTAAAAATCGATCCAAATACTGTTTTCAATTCCAAATATGTTTTGGCAATACCATTCAGAGTAAAAGTATTGGGTGTAAAAATTCACTTAGGGATAAGTTAATTGAATTTTTTAGGTTCAAATGGCAAGATTTTATCATATTGACCAGTGATGTAATAGGTCATGCCGAATTCGTTCAGGCTACCAAAGACAACATTTATAAAATGCGAAATGAATATAGGTGAGACATTTTTCCAGTCGCCATGTTGAATTTTCAATATGAGTCAATTAAGCATCTTTTAATTTTTGCCAGTTGTAGATATGGCATTATCTTTAGTTTGCTCCAGTTTTTCAGGTGGGTCTTTCTTCCCATTTGGGAAGGAAATGCATTACGAATTGCAAAATATATTACAGTTGCATTAGAAAATATACTGACTTGGGTATTTCACAATGTTTTTTAATTACACACTTACAAAAGTTATGTGTGTTGCATTGAATTGAATGAAATTGATGTGTTTTTGAATTGCACACATAATCTGCTATGCACACGAAATATAAGCCTGCACTATAGTGTGCATTACACAATAGATTCTCCAACACGCATAATACATTGCAATATGTACTCCATAATGCATTTATAAAGTTCTTAAAAACACATTTTAAAATTCATTCGGAAATGCATTTTCTAATATATTTGTTAATACAGTTTGAAACTAAGTTTGTCTTAATCTACAGCCATTTCAAAATTTATTTTCCGATGCATGTATTATAATGCATTTCTAAATACATACTCCACTTTATGAAGGTAATTCACATTATATTTTAATTATTTTGTGGAGAAAATATTTTCTCACCTTATCTGTGTTGTCCCATCCGTTACTTCATCTGGCTAAACTCAACTTTATGACCAAATTATTTTGACTTTAACATATTGGGGCCCAATAGATCTCATCTCCTTGGTGTTCTTATTGAATAACGATGAATCGATTTACAATTCAGATTTACACTATTGGCTACCTACAAAATGTCTACAAAAGATATGGATGTTCAACATTCTGGGAACCTGTTGAACAAATTGAGACTCATGTACGCCCCCATCATTTGGCTTTATTCGACGACTGAAGAAGCTTTGCGAATTCTTGGAACTGCTCGTTTTTACAATTTGGTCAACCGATCTCATCAGTGGATCCTGGCCAGGTTGTTTGATGATACGCTAGAGACCATAAATGCGGCATTGCCACCATGGGTGATAGGTCATGTTCTGAGCTACTTTATTGGACATTTTATTTCCTCACACTGTGCTGATCTTTTAACAGGGAGTGGTTCAGTTTCGACTTATTTTGGTGTGGCATCTCTGTATCTAAATTGCCATGATACAAGTTAGAACTTCTCCAAAATGGCGCATTTTAGAAATTTGGACCCTTTCAACTCAACTCAGTTTGGGGCGTTCAAATATTATGTTGTGTCTATTCACGATTTTCAGACCCAAGTGGCTTATAACCATTGACCAAAAATGTTTGGTGTGAACAAACTTTTTATAAAATTTAGATCAGAATTGCTGTATTTTAACCCATTAAAGGAATGATCAACCTTTTGATTTAATGAAAATAGTCTTGAGATGACCACTGCTTGAAAATGGTTTCCCCAGACCCGGAAACCTTGAATTGTCAAATTAGAAAGCGTGAAAATAGTTAGGGCAAATGAATTTGCTTTACAACTGTAAGGGAAATTCAACAAATCAATAATACATTTAACATGGCTAGTTATTGGTTAACACCAAAATCAAGCAAATCTATGTGTGCCCAGTGAAATTGTCAATTTTTAAAACACTAATCTAAATGTACCGTTTCCTTATGAAATTTGTGCTCTGTTCCTCGTTTAGTTATAACATTGACGTCTGTCATATTTGTTTGCATTTTCAGTGGTCAGGATGGGCATGAAAGATTTTTAAACCTGGAAAAGATAGGGAAGTTGAAAATTATATGGCAAAATTATCTAATTTTATTGCTCATGCTCTGGTAGTGTTAAGGCACCTTAAAATTAGGTATGCAGAGTTGAGTTGAAAAGATTATACTTGCTCCCTTCTTACATGTATCAGTATGACCAATGGAAAACGTCATTATTACACCAATTGTGTACTGAAATTTAATGTCATTTTGAAATCATTTAACATAACATTTGGGAGCTTCTGTATTATGATATGTTTTGTGAAATTCTTCGCTGAAAAACGTCATCTGAACATTTTGCCTACCAATGTGTGCTGGTTTTTCTGAACACTATTGTGAGAAACTGGGCCACGTGCCTATATTAGATCAGCACTTTATGTTACCAACAAACCAATGTCTGTCTGTCATGTCATTAGGTATTAGCGCCTCGACATCTTTGGCCACTTATAACCCAATCGTGGATCTTGCTACAATGTTTCGTTCGTTACCAAAGTCGTTCTATGAATATCCACGGAATGGAAGTAGAATTTGCTCTCTTTTCACTCAGCAGTGTGACATGACTGAGAACCCTGATTGTCCTGATGCAGAATACAAAACAAGGTAGATAAACAAGCTTTACAGTGCTTGTAGAAATAAATATGAGTGCCCACAACTAGTCTGCAATAAATATTGTTGGTATGGTGCTGCAGCTTCCGGTGAACATTGTGACTTGGCTGGGAAAATTATAAGAGTGACTGGCCGTCTGGAAAACCTGGAAAAGTCAGGGAAATTG
>JAQGAF010000675.1:0-43650 GCA_034687865.1 Kryphioiulus occultus | reverse complement strand
TATACCACATACCTCTCTACTAGTACAATTCCATAGAGTTTTAGATTATACACCATTACTTTATACAAGTACAACACCATACCTTTGTCGAATAGGGTGCAGGTTTCCAATATAACACCCTTCATTTTACGATTTTTTGATACTTCCAAACAATTTCAATTCTTGAAGTAGCCCAAATTCCAAACATCCATCTCAACAAATAATGTAAATATTTATAAACGAAAGTGTCAGCCATCAAAAGCACACTCGAAGAGTTCAAACAACTCATCCACACGTGCATATAAAATATAAAAAATAATTCCCCAAGGAGAAATAGATTGACACACATTGACCACATCGAGTAATTACCGGCCACAAGCCTCGAATTTAGATTAATAGATACTGCATCTGTACATCCAGCACGTATTTACAAAAAAAAACAGTTAGCACTATGCTTCTAAGAAACGCTGCATGCCTGAAACTTCCGTTTGGTAGCGCTTTCTTAAATCACCATACAACAACAAACTTGTCTTTGTTAACTAAGTAACGACGTATTCACACTTAAAATACATTTGAAATAATATAATTTTTTCGTGCATTT
Organism: Kryphioiulus occultus; assembly: GCA_034687865.1. Taxonomy (NCBI): domain Eukaryota; kingdom Metazoa; phylum Arthropoda; class Diplopoda; order Julida; family Julidae; genus Kryphioiulus; species Kryphioiulus occultus. Next base: position 43,070 of record JAQGAF010000675.1, on the reverse strand, counting down.
GGCTGGGCAATAATGAGACATTTCAGTCCTAAAGATGATTTTTTTCAATTAGCATTAGATGCACAACCAAATTTTACATGATTGTAGCGTAGGGTTCAAAGATTATAGGTAATCTTTGATATCACAACAGGTAATCCCTTGTAATCTTCAGTAGGCTAATCCTCTGAAGTCTTTGTTAATGTATTGTGGGTGGATTTTTATTTAATTTTTTTTTACAAATAAGCACCTCTTTCTGAAAAGGCTAAGCTCTTAATTGGCAGCCTATATGTGCCTAAGTCGCACATGTACATGTAGTGGTGAATGCGGAATCGTGACCTTTGACATATTTTAGCGAGTAGATGGCTACTGACCTCTATGCCAACAAACCCAGCAGAGCATACTAAGATGTATCAAAAGAAAAAAAAGAGATGTACCCTGTATATGATAAATGATTTCGGGGTACAGTCAGGCTAAGCAATTCTTAAAAACAAATATTTCGACTTGGGCTCCGCTAATGGCTTGTAAGAACTACAATGTACAAACAAAGGTGGGTGAATGCTCATTCATATTAAATAGGAAATAGGATTTTATGGGTTTATAAGCTATTGTACGTCTCGGTCATAACATAGCTCAAGTTCTTGCATGACCACCTGTAATTCGCTCCACCGGTTTAAAGAGTGAAAGTGCCCCCTTGCCATACTTTTAAAACCTGTCGTACCATTTCGACCCACATGAATGTGACGACGATTGCCAGGAGAAAGTTGTTATATGTCTGAAGTAAAGGAGATTTATGGGTCAAACTGTGTACGTGCATTGCTCGTCACTTCTACCTGAAAAATAGAAAAATACGAGCTGTCTAGGACGAAAAGATGCTCGTAGCCTACCTCGGACTCATCTTCTACATGTACCCCTACCAATGGTGAATCCCCGAAACAGAAGGTTAAATTTAATTTGCATGGCTTATTAACTAACACGTGACCGTCGAGTGTTTTTGAGATGTATATAAGGTGCAGAATGTTTCATACCTTTCACTTTGAAACCTCGGTTGTGGTTAAGCAGTTTCACTCGCTTGATATCATTTGGTAAGTGTGCATGACTTACAGTGTCAATTTTGTCGGAATTCAGAGAAAATAATCTGAACTTCTGAAGGATAATTTAGTTTGATTTGTGATGGGCATGTGTTCCAACGCGACGACAATCTCTACAGCTAGGGGAATTTCTAATGATTTTTAATATGAAAGTTATCGTTGACATATTGCCTTGCATTAACTAGTTCAACTAAGGGAATAATTAGTCAAATGATATGAATTCTCCATAATCGGTCCCTTCAGTAATATGTCATCTTGGTTTCTTCAATCATCAATACTTATTTTTGAACTCATCAGTTTTCAGTGAAAGATTTGATGTAGATAATTAGTTAACATTTCACCTATCTTTTACGTTAATATTTCAGAGGCATCAATTAAACATGAAATTCGCAGTTTGTTGTGAGTATTTACAGTTGTCTCACTTGTTTTCAAATTACTTAATGCGTACGATTTGTTTGACTTGTTTACCCAGAGCATTTCGCATTGATACATTGGGCACTGATGAAGACTTGCCTTACAATTGTTTTAAGTTGCCCTGAGGGCGACTAGCGTGAGCAAATCAAACAAATCTTTAATATGAAAATTTCAAACTAATATGAAGGTATCTTTTTCAAATTTTCAGTTGCCTTTGTGTTCTCCGTTTCGTTTGCCCACGTGCTGGTAAGCATCCTACAAAAAGCTGACAAAACGATAAATGCACTGACAGAAAAGATTTGCCTCAGCTGAACCACCGTTGTGCATAATTCAAAATTGTACTTTGAAATTAGCCTCATCATTTTTATGAAATTGCAAATGGGTGTTGAAAGCTGAAACTAGTTTTGCTTTAACTTGCCTTAATTTTCATTCAAAACGCTGTTATCGATTGCATGAAATACATAAACTGTACCCATGACAATTGTTCAGTGTTGTGCATATGACCTATAACTATGCAATGGTATAGTAATTGTTGACGTACAATGTATTTCTTGACTTTTAATCCTTTCTGGTCAATAATTGAGATTTGAGAACTAGTTACAACTGTAGATAACAAAACTGAATCCAGTCTATGGGACCATCTATAGTTGAATGATCGTAATGATTTCATTTCAGGTAAAACGTCAAGTTACCAACAGACCACCACCTCCGCCAGCGCCTCCAGCGCCCTCACCTGCAAGCCAAGGCGTCTACGTACTACCAGATGGCGCTGAATTGGTAGTGGGAAGCATCCAAGGAGGATTCACTTGCGCCGACAAAATCTACGGCTACTATGCCGACATTGCTAATGAGTACGTGTCGCTTTAAATACCCTACAATTTTAACAGTCAACTTTACTTAAATTTGACATTATCTCCATCATAGATGCAAGCTGTTCCACATTTGCGTGCCCACGCAAGATGCCGAAGGCAACCAACAACCAGTCTTGTACAGCTTTTTCTGCGGTAACCAGACAGTGTTTGACCAACAATACCTGGTTTGTGCATCTTTGGATTCAGCAACACCCTGCTCAGAGGCCCAGAGTTTCTACAGTGTCAATGACAACTTTGGCAGAACCGATGTTCCCTTCTTGCCCGACCGAACATAAGAAACTGGACTATGAACGAACAAACAACCACTTGATCTACGGAAGATGAAACCGCCAATGCTTCGCCTACCTTCATAATATCAATATAATTGGTCAATCTTGGGGTGGGATGCTTCTACGACATAAAGAGTAGTGCGTTGACAAAAAACGCCCTCACTTGCCATCAATGACCACCAAAATGGTCAGAAGCTTACTTTGCTACGCGTGTATTTATGCTCTGCAGCTGTACATAACGCCCATGGTCTCACTGATTGGGACCGGAAGCCCAAAATACTGAATTAAAGCGCTACGCCGCAGCCAGCTTTGCACGGTTAAGTGCCAATCGACGTCATGCTATTCGAATGGCACTATTTTGTAAATACACAATTATTTAGCAATAAAATATGCAGCACTGAATTGGTGGCAATTTCGATTATTATTCAGTGTAAATCACGAATTTTATTCTTCGATCGGAGTTCCTTAATTATTTGCTAGTACCAAGAACGTGCTAAAATATTGGACTTCAATGTTTAATGTTGCCGTAGAGATGACTAGTTACAATTATTCATGTTATTATTCACCACCAAGAAACCAGCAAGACTAATTTTCCTAAATTCTAGCATATTTTGGCAAAATTGTGAGCAATAACAACCGATTTTTGCTAATATCATAGAATTTCAAGATGTTGTATTTATGCAAAAAAAATTATTTTGGGCAATTTAAGTGTTTTTCTCCCACGTTTGCTTCTCTTGTTGTAAAATTAAGCAGAGGTAGAAATTCGATGAAATTTTAAAATATGCGACTTTAAGCGACTTGACCTCAGAATTGAGCATCAACTTTCTGGCCCTACGCTTATTGAAGATCAGTACATTGCACTAACAGAGTCATGACAAGGTATAATCTGTGGTTTTAGGGTGTTACATAGCTTGTTAAATGCTATGAGAGGTGTAAAACTGCTATTGCTTTAAAATACTTGACAATTAATCACGTCCCCTATAAATGAGCAAATAATGAAAGCAGTTGTGTTATGCGTGATTGCTTGCTTTTAGGGGCCTACTTTTGTCGCTGATTCGCGGTACTGAATAGTACAATAAATCCACTAAATATGGTGGCATGTTCCTCAAAACTGCATAATTAAATCCATAGATATTATGGATAAATATGCATATTGTTTTAGTACGATTTTTTAAATTCATTTGTTGGTTCTCACAACACTTCATGCAAGATAGTGTGAAATACGATATAAATAAATAGCTTTAATATTAAAGTGGTATAAATTAGTTCCATGCTTCGAGTTCGTTCAATTCAAAAGTCTTAAGTGCAGTTTACGTGGGTGGCGAGGTGTTTCTTGTGGGTTCTTTTATGAAAACCTCTTTTGCACCGAAGTACGCACAATTTACGCGTGCTAAGAGCACGTCGGCGTCTCTCAAGGACCATTCATAAAATAACTGACAGATATCGCTTTTCCTACAAAGTAATTGCATCTTAAACGCAAACAGGAGACTCGTGAATCCAAGTTTTTCGAACGAGAATGGCGTGAGTGGTCTACTTAAGTAAGCTTACGTTAAAAGAACAATGTGCAATGCGTGCGATCGCACAATTAATGCGTAGGATACAGACAACCTCGCTTGAGCCAATTCTCTTGTATCACGATAATTAAGGGTTACTAAAATATTCCTGTGGTGTTTTTTGAAAACAGCAGCCCACCTTCTCTTCCACTTATACCTGAACTTTATAAAAGACTCGACTGAAGTCATTGTGCTGGGCTTAGCGTTGGAGTTTACGAGAAGTCGTTTGTTGAAACTGACCCTAGCCTTTCTCCTTAGCAAGCTTAAGAGATAAAAAGAGTAATTATCAGGCCAGCATTAAGTTAAGCTAGGTTGCACGAGTGGGTGACTTAGGTGACGTTCGTTCGAAGATGTGTCGCCTAACATCTGTTTGCCTTAATGTGTTTCGAAATTATACAGCAAGCACATGTGCTCTTTTTTCTTTAATTTACCGATACAGCATTACTCAATTGCTTATATCTACTTTCCATCGCAATCAAACAGACCCTCATCCTTTAACAGACGCTCGTTGTAGAAATGATAAATTGACGATAAGGTGCAAGTATGTTTATTATCGACTCGAAGCGATGAAATTGGAAACCCGTCCGAGTTACGATCCAAGGTGCAATTTCAAGTTACACAGGCAAGAAATATGAGAATGTACATTGCATAGAACGTATGTAAAAATGAGACCAAACTCCGTCATGTTTCGATTTTCTAACATAGAAAGTCTTAATGAAAACTTACACAGAACAAGAGACACTGTACATAAATATGGCGTTATTTTTATCAGCAGCTACATAATCACCAGCCAAGTACCGTCAACAAGCGACGCTGATATATATTAGATATAGTATACCGTCCACTATTTGTACAAGAAAATGCCGGAACCTTTGGCATAAAACATGAACTAGAATGACTGATTTTTCCGGTGTTTTCTGTGCTAGAAATCCAACACGCATGCACTGACTGTCACTTCTCACCACAACGTCTGGGAATATAATTCAGGAGTTCAATTTTATCAATAGGCTCAATCCACGTCAGAAGAAATAAGTGCAAAAGCACGTTCAGCAACTTTTCCACTCAATCCCTCGTATAGCATGCTAACTTCAGCTTTTTTTATAAATTTTAAAACGAGCAAAGTGCTCGCTGGCATAATTTGGTTGACAAATATACGAGCCTGGTTCGGAAGCCTAGCCTTAACATGGAGAAATCAGTTCCTTCGATGTTCATGTCAAATACAATATGTATTCATTACAACAGCATTTTCATGTACAAACAACGTCACCTCCTCGTGACAAATAACATCGTGGCAAAAGTCTGAACACTGATATGTATTGGTAGAAGTTGGTTGTCTAAGGGCGGCCATCGCTTATGCTCGCAGCAGAGGACGGTCAGTTTTGCCGAAGTTTTCGTTGACGCTGTAGAAACTTTCGGCCTGTTCACATGGTGTGGCGTCATCGAAGTTGGCGCAAACCAGATTGGCCTGGTCGAAGACGGTTTGGTTACCGCAGAAGAAACTGTAAATTCTGGTTTGCGGTGTGCCATCAGCCAAGGTCTCTGGCAGGCAAACGTGGAAGATTCTGCCCGAGAAGAAACAACCATTGAAAAAGTTTGCAAAAACAACTGGAGCCTTTGAAGTAATGAGTTCGAAATTAGACCTCACCTGCAGCCATTGGCAACATCGGCATAGTAGCCATAGATTTTGTTGTCGCAGGTAAATCCAGCAGTGATGGACCCTACGATTAATTCAGCTCCATCGGGTAAAACGTAAGCTGAGGGAGCCTGACGTTTCACCTAGGCATAAAATCCAGCAACCATTGTAAATTCATCTTCGTAGATTTTGGTTTTCTATGTAGATTCAGGTTTATAATAGCTAACTTGATCTTCGTGCCAGTATTTTGTGTTGGTCTGGTCATGCAATGTTCATGCATGTATACATAAAAGTTGTTTAGCCCCATATTTGATTCCAAGAAGATGCACTGACTGTCATCTTTTATTTTAAGATCAGGTAATTTTAAGATCAGGTTATTTTAAGATCAGCCTTGGTAATGAAACTACCTAAAAAATAACCGTTTTAATAACGGCAGGGCCATTCGAATAAAAATTAGACACTGAAACTAGTGCTGGTTTTGTTTATCTGGACCTTCCCTTATAATCAATTTCTCATTGTATTTCTAACAATGCATATCTCCGTCTAATTAGAATTTTCCCTGACATACAGTATGGTAATTACTCCACTATACACACCACAGATGCGAAAGCAGCTACAGCGCAGACAACAGCTGAAAAAAAATACGTAAACATAAAAAACGATACCAGCAAGTAATTTACCACTCAGTTATCTGTTTTGGCCTGCAGGCAGAACTTGGCATTGATTAAGGTATTAACTTTCACGTTGGCTATAATTTAAGAGGAAATCGCTTCGTTATGGGTACTTGAAAATAATTAACTGATAGATCGATCAACTCCACGGCAAATTTTGATTCATAAAATGACGGTATCGGGTTAAGTGTTAGGAAAAATTGTTCAACTTTCCAAATCGATGCTTGCTATTATGACTAAAAAACGAAATTAAGTTTTAATGTAATTAGGAGATTAAGAATTTAGCAGAAAAACCTAATTTCAAATTGAAATTCATTATCGCTGATTACAGGGGACGAGGAGTTCAACATAAAAGCAGGCCAAAATTGCGCTGATACATGAAAATTAACACCTACCGATCAAAATTATCTTAGACATGATGATTCTGCAATAATCAAAAAGAAATTCACATTAGAAGTTATATCGGGAGCAGGTGACCTAACACCATAACTGAGAAGAATAAAAAACTGTCTTGAGCGTGATTTGCTCAAATTAGCAAAAAAATACAGCCAGAAGTGTTATAAAACGTTTTTCAGATCTGATCAATTAATTGCTTGCAGGCAATTAAGTAAGAGGCTTGATGATAATTTCATTAAAGGAACTGCTATCGTGATGGCTTCCAAAACCGTCATCGACTTGCATTTATCAGGGACGAGGTTCTATGGCAGGTTAATAATGTTGATGCGATTCGCCATTTTCTATGGTCTGAAAGGTAATTCTCATAACTCGGAAAACTTTATAGCCTGTTTAATGACAAGTTAATGGGAAGTATCTTGTCACGTCACATTTTCCATTACAGACTTCTTGTGATTACAGAACAGAAGAAGTCGCTTAAGGGAATTCTCAATGAGCGATTTTAGTTGCTTCTCAGAGGCTTCTCTTCGGGCTTTTGGCATAAAATGCTCGATTGGGTTGAAGCCGGAAAAGTAGGTTAATTTGAGGGCGGGGGTGGGGATATATGCATTAGGGTTTGAAACTGCTGTACTTTTAAGCATCTTAAATAATCAAGGTTAGCCAGTGTCATATCAGGGTTATCGTCAAAAATGGATCGTTGTTATGGTAATTAAATATGTAGGGACCAGAGATAAATTATAGAACTGGTTAATTAATACCAAAAGTTAATGAACTTTTCGTTTCTGCATTTAATCTATCGTAAATGTGATGGGAGCTTAGTAGCGTAATGGGTGACTATTAATAACATGCACACTGCAGATTAGTAAGGTTCCACGTTTCTGGAAAGCTCTTTTGTATCCGTAAATAATTAGCAAGCATGGTGCAACACGAACGAATTCCAATTAGTGTCGAAGTTCAATTATCCACAAGTTGAACTGAAGCACATTACTGCAACTAGCAGGTCGTTGTTATTAAGCATGCAGCTGGTCCTCTAGTGTAGGAAAACCGCTGGAGAGGCTGAAGACATTGGGAAGAGGTATCACCGAGAGATGGAGCTAGTTATACTAACCCTTCGAATTGCGAGAAGATGCGAACAGAAGATGTTGCACGACTGGAGCAGTGAAAGTGAAGAAGATTGTGTAGAAACAGTTGGTTTTTAACCCCTTATATACAGGATCGGAGATGACCCAACTGCGTGGTTATTGGTCGAAATCTGGTGTTTTTCTTCGTGTTGAAATGTTTCAGCCAGCGTTCAGGTAATTGGCTGGGCAAGAAGGTTGAGTAGGGGGAGGAAGGCTAGCCGGGATGAATGATGGGTTTTGAAAAATGGATGGATGTTAAAAGCGTCAGAATTCAACACGCACATCGCACGTGAGACTCTTCAGCAAAACCAGCAACAGGCTCAACAATGAAGGGCATACAGAAAGGCAAATTGAGTTCAACGGGGTTGAAAGGTGTCACACTCCGAGTTTTCCCACGCTAATTCTAAAGGTGAAATACACGTAGGAAAAAAACGGGAGAGAAAAAAAACACCGACCGAAAAAACTGGATAAAAACTTGAAAACAAAAAAGCCACCTACATAATGAGTTTCGCCACGAATGAAAGGGAAATGATGTTATGGAAATATGCGCAGAAATGTGTCATTAGAAAATTGGAAGATATGGCTAGGCCCGGATCTGATACCTGTAGCCATGGTCTGAATTAACACAGTAGATTCCCTGGGATGCATTCCGGTTCGAGAGGGGAATTCTGCAGGATTAGCACATAATGTACGCGTCTGCTCACGAATTGCCTCCAAATGCGAGCATATCAATGCGAGCATATCAAAAATGCAACTTCACCTCTAGATGCATATCGAAATCGAAGGAAATAGGCGTGAATAATTAATTTCCCCCATTTCGAAGGAATGGCAACTTGACATTCCAGGCTAAACTACATGTACATGTACTGACTCGTAATGGAAACCGTGGCCACATTACAATGTAGATCGTCTCGAGATAGAAACCGAATTTCGATTATTACGGTTTTATTCGCATAGGCCCAGATTTTTCCTTAAAAAGTGAAATCTTATTTATTAACATCAGAAATGGAACACTCGTTCTGAACGCGATTTACATGTAAGTAATCCATGCAGTTAAGGTCAGGCGCATATCGGAAAGTTATGTCACATTTTCAATCTTTTCTCTCCCCCGATGTTTGCAAACTGACTTATTGGGAATGAACTACTTTATATTCCCTCGGTGTAGCTCGCTGTAGAGATGACCGATTTTTGTACAGCACTTAACGAATGATTTAGCGCTCGATTCTCGGTGTTTTATTGTGGTTCTTAAAAGGGTTATGCTGATGACTGGCGAACGTGAACCGCACGGTTTGCAAATTACGACCGTTATTCGGTTACAGAAATGTTCTCTCAAATAAATTAAGATGTTGGAATGCCCGAAAATGGCTTATGGTGACAAACTACAGTTTAGCCCAGATTTTTAATTTCAAAACAAGTTCTAAATGAAAGATGCTTATTATGGCTCACCTTAACAAGCAACCTATATCTCGCACATGTGTCGCTGGCTAGCGTGCTTTCCGAGCCGCGAAAAATTAATTACCATAGTAAAATTAATAGTGCTCACTAAATTCCTCTTTTAGACTAGTTTTATTCTTCCTCGTTCCATGTGTGCACACGTACGCAATAGCCCCGCGCGAAACATAAAAAATCAATAAAAAGTAAAAATGTAAAACTGAGATGAAACTATAGTGGCACTACAAATGAATTATTTTCCACGCTTAAAGCTTGATACTAGTATATTCAAGAAGCATAACGGCCCATGCATTTCCATTTTGCGAGTAATGCGATCGCAATTAACACTTCAAAACTAATGGGTCACTACACTTTCCACATTAGCTAGCATTTAGCGAGCACCGTTTTATGGATAGGCAAGTAAATTGGGATTTTATCCTACAGGCTTTGACCTAAGAAAGTAAGAAAGTGCAGTTTGAATGATGCGAGATTCTCGCAAAACTGCCTAGCATAAGTTCTTTATTGACAGAATAAACAGGGGGCACGTCACTTGAGCATGTAGGCGGATTTTGTAAAGCCACCACCTGGGGTGACACCCTACATTTCACCAGCATAGCCCTCGTGGTACATTTTCCTAGAACTAGTTGAGAATGTAATCATGGAATGTAACTCAAAAAAGCGAGAAGAACCACCATAATACTTCGCAAATTATTTAAGCAGGTCGTGCTTTTAAGAAATGTTAAGGAAGAAAGACTTGTTACGAACTCGGAATTTCAGAAACATCTTTGTTCAAAAATCCTTCTTTTAAAAAGATTCGCCAGCTTGAAATCGTGACTCAATTGTTTTCTGTGAATACGACCACTGTAAGAACATAATTAAAGAGTACATTTACGGAAAATAGCAAACGTGAGAATAGTCTGCACTCATCGTGTAATTCAATTTTTTAATTAGATTATGTATTCGCGCCCCATCTGATCTGTTTCTAAGCTGTGCTTTTCAAATACAGATTCTGTCAAAACATCTTTATTTGAATTTTGCTAATGATGTTGCGCAGAGCCCTACGTGCCTTCATCACCCTCTTTCAAGCCCAGACAAGAATATTTTTCTATCCAGATGTCAGAAGAGTGCATGCCTAATGACTTTTTTGCATCTATTTTCACTGTATGTAATGGCCTAAAATGAAACAAGTTTTTTTTCAAAAGCCTTCGCCATCTTCTTTTCAGTGCGAATATGTATGTAGGTCTATAATGCGGACAAACAATTTAATCTATAGAGCACGAAAAGTGAGCGCAACTAATATTACAATGTCTTTGTGGATGTCGAAAGGAAATCTTATTGCTGGAAGGCAAGATGTAAACACGTTGTAGGAAGATTATGACTAGCTGTAGGCTTACACGGTGAATTAAAACCTTATGAACCTTGTTCTAAAACTCAGCAGAAGAAAAAAGACAGCCCCAAATTCCAAGCAAGGTGAGAAATGGGTCCTTGTGAATCAACAACGTTTGACTTCATGTACAAAGAAATAAGCGTAAATAAAACATAATGTAAATAATCAATGCGTGCCATCTTATATTCTTCCAATAGAGCCACTTATCTTGGTAGGCCTAATAACTACCGCTTTAGAAGACAAAAGCTTTATAGTAACCTTTGATCAAGATTATCTAATCTGTTATGTAAACATGTCTACTGGAAGAATAAAAACAGCATGTTTAAACCAACGAGTTTCCTATAAAAATAAAACTGTAGACATGAAAATTCCAAGAACCTGCAGAAATTACAGTTTGAAATTTGTTGAAAGGGGAAAACCCATGCAGAAAACAAACGGTACAGCGGTACTCGTGTAATAGCACGTAGCTGAATACAAATACAGAACATGAAGGTAACGGAAATTCCAGATAGCAACCTGCAGCCCTGAGCAATGACACCCATGCGCTTTACTCAAGGTCATTGGATGGAATAGTACATCAATGTGGGGGACAATCTTCACCATTTCTGCCATCTGAACCAAACCCATAATGTACTATAGAAAAGCTTGCATTGTTATTCCTCGAATTCAATCGATGACCATATGTTATTTCAGATATTTACCGTATTTCTTTAATCGCCAATTACATGTACATGTAACGGATAACATTAAATGTGGACACTATCATTATGCGTGGGCATATTTTACCAGCTAACATTTCCTTGATGCATTTGAAATGATGCCTTTGTAAGAATGTACGTGTAGGGCTTTTCAGGAATTTTGCATCATCGCTTTTGGCAATGCATCCGGCATAAGAGCAGAAACGTGTTATGTTAAACACTGAGCAATACATGTAGTCACGTAATCCTTCTCACCGACCAGACTTACTAACTAAGCTTATTTAGATAGTACATGACACAGTAGCGGCTATGACAGCGCAAAGTGATCAGTACGCCCAGATTAGTAAATAATCATCGACCAATAGATACAGTAAGTACGTTATCCAAATGAAAGAAAGGTTTTCAACGTCTCAAACTGATAAGTCACTCTCAGTGACATTAAAGAAGAGTGTAACATTTATAAGATTAAACCTAGTACTTCCGCTTAAACCAGTTTTACATCTGAGCCTTGTTCAATTTGCACTGAACAGTAAAAACGAATGGATATCGCCACCTTAAAATTCTGATTTGACCTGATAAATGACCATCCTACATTCACCTTATATTGTCTTTTTGGATAGTTAGTTTTTCCTGTTGACATCTTATAACAGACAATGGAACAGGAAAAATAACAACTAGGGCTTATTACCATTGTACTGCAAAACCAGCTTGCAATATAATGTACATGTGGATGTTCGTGCAAGGAATCAACTTTGCATAACCTCTTTTCAATGGCACTATACAGTATGTACATGCACGTGTATTTTTATATAGATTTGTCATTTCCTCTGGCCGTCAAAACGCCATCTATAATATCCTCAAATGTTTCACAGCCCAGTTAACTGACGAATAAGTTCAGTTCCTAAAATCCCCTATTTATTATTTAAATAGGCGAATTGTAAACTAAATATTATTCCAAAAATTGCACGACTCAACTTATATAATTATTAGTAAAGAAATGGCTATTATACCTCTGAAGACCCTTCAAATCTAACTTAAAAATACAATTGTTATAATGTATAATTAAGTCAAATGATTGTGTTGTATTGTACTAACAAAAATAAGTTAATTTTATGTGGTTTTAACTTGGAAAATGACTGTTTGAACCTGACTACCGATTGCTGCCAAACCCAATTTTTATGAAAGTTACAGTATGTGGTGTTAACTAATTCAATTTCAAATCGACAATTCCAGTTATGGCATTGTGCAATTTCGTTTGGCTCTATGAATGTGTTTTGCTATACCTGCAGTATATTTTGCTAAAAAGTAAAACGCTAACACGTTTACTGGGCATTATTTTTTAAATAAAATATGGCACAATTGTCGCTTTTTTACGTTCCATGCGCAACCTATTTATTTGCTTAATTAGCGTTTATTCGCAATTTCGCTGGAGAGAATACGATAAGGAAATAACGCAAAAGTAAAACATACATTTACTGTTTCCTTTTGCATGTGTTTTTATTGGCACTAATACATGCCAATGAAGTTACTGTATGTTTAATCAAAATGCTAGCTGTCTCGTGCCTTAAACTTAGATTAACACTTAGAGGTTGTAAATGGAATGTGAGCAATTTAATGAAAAGAAAATATTGTAATACTTATATGTGGTAACAGTGGTTAAAATGGCAAGGCACAAATTCTTCCTCATCAACGTTTGTATAAAGAAATTCGATCAAAGCACCAATAGGATGTCATCTTCAATCGATTGCGATGTGTGTGAGAAAAAGTAAAAAAAAAGCACGTAATGCCGTTTGCGAATTGCAAGATGAAATTATATATGCTAAGAATCAATTAACATTGAATATATTCAAAAACCTTGATTGTTATACTCACAAATTAAAACTAAAAACTTATTATAAAAGACCTATTGAAAAGTGCCACTTTGTAATACTGACCTTAATTAAACAAAAGCAAGTTTTAGAAAAAAAAAAAAGAAAGAAAAGGTTAAGTAAAAAACTGGTAAGCGTATAAGTTTAGACCATTGACACCTTTGTTTTTAAAATATGTTTCTGTAAATGTAAATAGTAATTAACAAGATGAGCACGCTGGGTACAGCTGTTTTAAACATGTACTTTTTCTGACACAGATCCACTTTTTACAGCATGACACTCGAGTTTTATCAAACCCATGTAATGTTGCAAAGCAGAACTAGCTCTACAAGGAAATTATGTCATGTACAATATTTCGTGGTGAACTACCATAATAGTAATGTACATGTACTTATGCACGATATTTAGTGCTAATAGCTTGATGATTTTCAGATGTATCCTCATATACACGTAAGAACAAAGGCAAAAATCAGTTAAATTAAAAATCAAATTATATGGTCACTGCTAGCTTAATTTTTTTTGTAATAAGCGATTTTGTATTTTGAACAAACATACGATATATTAATAGGAAATACATGTACATATTCATATCATGGGCACTATTCGTCGTAATAGATGAGCGTATCACAGATTTAACTGTTAAACTAATTTACTCTCGAGTTCTTGTACATGTAGATCGAACACCGATAGCCTACAATTCTTTGGAATTTTAAAACATATCATTAAACTTAATGAGGCTTTATATATGAACTTTTGTAGGCATACTCGACAGCAACTATCCTAGCATATGCAAGTCATGATGAGGGTGAAATTAATTTGCGTATAAGTTTGACCAACGGGAGTGAAGCGGATGTAATGACGAATTAATTATTCAAATCAATACTGATGAAGAGAATTAGATGTACATGTATCTCTATACAGGTTGTTATTGATGCGCCTTCTCTTTATAAATATGGTGCACGCAGCGATCCCATTGGTATGTGCGCCATGTGCAGGCGCATATCCTTGACACATTTCTGCTTTTTTTATTGGGATAATAAAAGGATCCGTATGAGCATTATAGACGAAGCGAGCAAAATATGCATGCATTATAGCTTTCGCAATTTAAAATAGGCAACTGGTTCTCTTCTTATAATGAACTGAAAAACACTAAAAATTAAGGGTAAATTCTTAGGCCAGTTTTTAAAGAGAAAAAAAAAACGGAATCAGGATGAGCTATGAATGTTAAGATGAGCTGATAGGCCATAAAGAAGTTTTGGTGTGAAATCAAGGGGTTATAAGTAAAAAAAATGATTGTGGTTGGTTTTTCTCCATGGACATCCGGACAACATGAAGGCCACGAACTCCGAAGCAGGCCAGAAGAAGTGAAAATGCCACCAAAGATTATACCATTTATCATAAATGACCAGAACGCGGTTTATTCAAGGGAATCCATGCAAAGCATCCGTGTCATTCGCAGACCAGGATGTCAACAGGTGGCTTCACAATGCATTACATTTACAGCGATAATTGAACCTTACGTTAATCTATGGTTTACTTGCTTAAACGCTTTAAAATACATGTACATTGTATAAGATACTAGCAGTCGGGTCCGTCGTTGACTGTGGTCTACACCGGGGAGGTACACTGACCCCCCCCCCCCCCCCAATTTAATAGCCCTGACTGTATGTGAGATACATTTACCCCCACTTTGACCCCCCCTTATAGGGGTGATATGGCAAAATCCGTTCTTATTGAAGGTTTTCGGCACCTATAGTACTTGCACGCCAAATTTCAACGTCATAGCTCTGACAGTACAGGAGATACATGTACCCCTCTGTTTAACCCCTAAAGGGGTAATACAGAAAAATCCTTTCTTATTGAGGGGTTTCGACACCTAAATCACCTGCATGAAAAAATTCGATGTCCTATCCATGACAGTACGTGAGTTACATTTATATCCCACTTTTAACCCCTTTAGAGGGGTAATACGAAAAAATCCTTTTGCAGTGTGGGTTTTCAACACCTAAGGTACTTGCATGCATTATTTCACCATCCTAGCCCTGATGGTACGGGAGATACATTTACTCCCCATGATTAACCCCCTTAAGAGGGCAAGAAGAAAAAAAATCTTTTGTGTGTGGGGTTTCATCACCAAAGTCACCTGCACACAAAATGTCAACGTTCTAGCCCTGACTGTATGTGAGATACATTTACCCCTACGTTTAACCCCCTTAGAGGGGTAAGAAAACAAAACCCTTTTTTATTTGCACTCTTTGACACCTAAGGTACATGTAGTTCCTAGCAAAATGTCAAGTTTATAGCCCTTCCAGTTTGGGCTCGACCGATCAAGTGAGTTAGTGAGGACACTTGCTTTTACATCACGTTTTCTTAACAATTATAGTATCTACGAGCAATGCCCGAGTCTTCCACGTGTGGCGTACATTTTACATCGACTACAATTAAACCAATAAAGTTTGTACCAAACCTCAATATTATTATACATGTATGTCTGTCAATGGGATAAATGGAAAGCAAATAAGAATGTGTTGTTTTGGAATCACTGCAGTGCTCTCATTTACATTCCTCTATTTTGAATACTAACATAATTCGACGGATTAAGGCAAATATAGGTGACAATGCTTGAAATTCAGGTCAAATCGTTATTTAAGCCGTGAATATTAGGAGAATAAAAATGGTAAACTACTTCAAATAAGCACAAGCTCTAATTTTTGGAAAATTTTAACAGGACCATACCAAATATGCATGGCCAGATTTCATTATTCACACTGCACCGAGCAAGATTTTTAAAGCATTCAGCTTTTCAGAAATACCTCACAATATGCGTAAATTGGGTCTCTAGAAACTTCATTCTCAAGCTCTTTACAGAGCCTTGAAGGGCTCTGTAAAGAGCTTGAGAATACTCATAGGTAGTGTTGTTACCAGATCAAATTCGACGCATAAAATACGAGAATTACAGTAATATCAAAATGCCATACTGTACATCGAACAATATAAAATATTTGTAATTCCTCTATTTGTTTGCGTGATTATTTTTTCTTGATTGCAATTTTAAGCACTGGCATCATTCAGTAATATAATTAGTAGTTATGATTGAGCGAAGAATATATTAACGTAGAGATGAACATTAAGGCTTTGTGTTCTTTCAAAATAAATTTGAATTACATGTCAGATGTGACAGATAACACTTTAAATGAATAATGGTTGCAAACCCAGATTTATAGTACAAAGAAATCTAATATGTTGCTCACATTAATGTTGTACTGAATTGTAAAATGTGCCTTTAAACATACAAGGTTATGAAGGTTACTTTCAGACATATTATCGGTGTACATGTTCCTGTTGAAGGGGTGCATGTCAAGCTGAAAAAGCAGATGAGCATGAACGCAGAATCATTTTCAATTTGGAGTACACTATTAGCACGCAAACCGATCAAAGGAGAAAAATATTTTAATAAAATCCCGGAAATAAGAACGCATCTTCGATTAATAGCAACCAGGTATTGTATAGCGAAAACTAGTTTAAGAGATTCGATTAATTCAATACTTATCTTATCGCATTTAGTGAAAAGCTCAGTATATTAAAATCATTCAGAATTGACTCTCAGAAAATCCAAAAAAAAATTCTTTAGAAAGATCATTTCGATTTACCTGTATTTCGTAATGTGTTTTTTCATTATTTTCTATGCGAAACCGTTGTATATGGTTGTTTTCTTGACCAATGACATGTTCCAAAATAGACATACATGTATACAAGACTGTACCTTTATAAGCGTTCTCAAACATTGATAGGATGATTTGTGGGCATTTTTGTCATTTACTTCATGTGCATTGGTCAATATTTTACATGTACTTCATATTGTTCGTAAAATTATAGCACATGCAGATCCGAATGAGTTTTACATTTCTGCAAATCAAGATATTTACTATAAGCTTACTGTATGTATTGATCAGTTGCCACCTACACGCTTCGAATTATAATTAAACCTACTCGTTTCGTACAACTAAAAATTAATATTCAAAACATTCGGGGCAATGACTGTGAGGTATCAGCCTTATAACTGACAACGTCTCCTGGACTTCTCAAAAATAGGTCTAGTGCAAAGTCGCAAGGCAGGGTAAAAAACTGTTAAATCAAAAAAAGGCAATGACACGATGTCAGTGGTTAGTATGGAAGTGTCGCAATGAAAATGTGTAGACACGCTCGCAGGTATCGTATGCCAAGGTTAGAAAATGCACCTGAACGTGCTTAAATTTATCGGTAATTTTGTATAACGTAACATGTCTGTTAATATAAACACGTTTTTATGGAAAAATAATTTGAAATGTTTGCATTTTTTTCTCTTCACGCAAGTTTTTGGAAATAAAAAATATGCGGTGTACTTATTACTGTAAAGAGGGTACTTGAGATATTATTAGAAGATTTAAATAGGTTGCCTAAATAATTTTTAGTAAATATCAGCACGTCCGCAGTGAATGGAAAGTGGCAATTTATTGCATCTACAGTATCACTGGCTTCGCATACGAGCTTACTGCGGTATTTTAAATGCTCAGAATTTTGCCATACATAGACCCGTGCGCTTTTATAAATATTTTGAAAAGATGACTGTGAGGTTATTTACCCTACTTTTTGGATATAGACTTACCACGCTTTTTAGCAAAACGTGAGAACAGCATTTTGTCTGAAGCTAAATTGCAACTGACATAGGCTCTATTTTTTAATGCGAAGAATTTCTTTCAAATCACTTTCCATTTGTTTTTTTGAAATTCGAATTTCCCAGTCTATTAGCAGCTGCCAGTAGACTTGTTGGGGTATGTTGGAAATGCATTAAATAAACCATTTTGAATGATATGACCAATCCGTATTCATGAAACCTGTGAAAAATTGGGAAATGTATAAGATGAAGAAGAGTTGAATAACATAAATATAAAATTTGAAATAAATGGGAATAGTAAAAAAATATATGTAAATATTTCGAAAACATATACATGGATACTCTAGATGTTTTAAGTAACCATAATTCAGTAGCCTTACTAGTAATGGTTTTGCGACTATCCCCACACTAAAAGTGATGTAATGTCGAATTCCATGAGAAATTTACCGATTGTAAACCTTTTATAAGACATTATTTTATGTCTCAAGACATTCTGTATGCTTGCACATTAAATCGTCAGTTTTACAACGCTAATGGATTATCTGCATGATATGATTTATTTCTAAGACGTTCTGCATCCCAAACACTGCTTTTGGACAATCAGGACATAATGACATATGTTACATGTCGGTTCTACAATAAGAAACAATACCTTTATTGTTTGAGGACTGATATAACACGAGCCAAATTGATAGCTATATGGAAGAGCTCAAAAACGAAAGCCGCTATAGTGAAGTTCACGCCATATGGTGATCACACGTGATCGTAGTACAGTTACATACAAATCAAGAAGCAATTTCTTTGTAAAAAACGATTTAGACCACCAATAACGAATGTAAGACATCCCATCTATAAAGTTATATTTCGCATCACATCATATATTATGTTATTATGGGTTAATAACAAAAGTTCTAGTTATCATCCTATGCTTCGTGTGCAAATTATTCAAGATACAGACTAGGTCTACTATAAAACAGCAAATCATGAATACACAACGGCCTGTATTGTTTAAGGATTTTTACTGAGTTTTGGCAAGTTTTATTAAGAACTATGATTAATAATCCGCATCTACCTCAAAGAGTTGTTTTCTCATTCAGGTAAAGGAAACCAATACATATCTCCCACTGAGCAACCTGTGGGCATATAATGTAAATTGAACGAAAAATGAGTTCTGAAGAAATAAAAAAAGTCGCTAATGACAAACGTGAGAAATATGGGCTATTTCACTAAGTTCAGCCTCATATGGAAATAAAAACGTCAATTTAAACAAAAGGCTTAAGAAAGTAGAATAAAGCCAACGGGTTAATTTTCAACAAGCAATTTAGAGGATGTACAGTAATGTATGCTAATGTTTGCCGGACTTACAGAACTAAAGTCAGACGAATTCGTTGCATTACAACGACGTGTTTGGTTTTAACTGTTACTTTATACTTTACTACAGCAAAGCTTTTCAGAATAGAAAAAGTTAAATCGTTTAAATTTCCAATTCCTTTGCATAATGGTTGGTTTAAAATAAATTTTCTTACTCATTATCTTAGGCTTTCTTGGAAATACTTTATCTCCCTGGTGTAAAATTACATGATAGCAAATCGATTAGTATTTTTTGATATATTCGCTGACATCAGAGATACTAAAGTTTCTACTAGAAGTGTTTAAGACCCATTGTCAAACATGAATTCTTGATTGATGACAACATGTATAAATGGAGATTCTATATTAGTTCGTCCACATCCTTCACAAATTAGTGCAGTATAGGCACAGTGCCACTGAAATAGAACATGTACCATGTCAACAGAGTACAGTGCACATGTTTTTAGACACGATTTAACTTTCGAGATTCGTCGATCATTGCAAGTGATGGCATAAACTTTCAAACAAACTTTACTAACGTAAAAGGTACAGAAGAGTACTTTATTCTGTCTTTCTGATGAGTGGATTCCACCGAACCAGTTTTAAACATCGGCTTATTGAAATTGTTCTAAACGTTTTACAGGAACAATGGACCGCTAAATCAGTGCTAAAGCTATAACAATGGTTAGCTTTCACAGTAGCTCGAATAATATCGCTGTGCCTCGCACGCACTATATTTCTTTAACTAAAACCAATATAGGGTAATAAAGTGGTCTTCTGTATCAGTAGCGATGCCAATAAGCTACAGTATATGGCAAGCTAAAAACAACCTTCAGCGAGTACATTTTACTTGTTCGCGCTCGCAACCAAAATCTAAACGCAAATAGGTCTATAAACAACAAAGATGATTTGACCCTCAGCTATGAAGTTTTCATTGAAATTGCACCAGAAGGTGCGCTTATCACACCGTACATAAATCCTGTCCTCGATTTCCTAACGAAACCAAACCATTCAGGTTCCGTCGTCGTTTAATATGACAAGGAGTAGAGGCTGTCAAATCTTCTATTGGTTAATACGTTGGGCTGTCTGATAAAACGCTTGCAAGGTAAAGCTGCAAAGTCATGTTGAAATGCCCCGCAAAAGTGGAGGGGGCGGTGAGGTTCGGGTAGGTCAAGACATCATCCTCAAAAAGTTCATGGAAAGCGAGCGAAACTTATTCCGGTATGGAAAAAGTCGTCTAACTCGTTTTACGAGAGAGTTGAGGAATCAATACATGCACTAAATTTACTAAAAACTAATAATAAAAAAGCTTGCAAATGAAGTTATTAAGGTAATCTTGTTCATACAACACGGATGCAAAGTTAGCGTGGAAAGTAAAATTCTTAACAATTATGTGCTGAAGAGGATAAAGAAGGTTGAAATCAGATTTACGAGAAGGGCACACATGTACGTGCCAAATATACAATTATTTCAGGCTAGGAATACGCACGCATAATCATGCATGCATGTATAAACAAAGCAGCAATAAATATGATAGTGATAATAGCCAGTTGCTAGTGGAAAATGCATATTTAAATGTAGTGTAGATTTGACACGTTTGTTATCATGAAATCCTACTTTATGAATCGAGCGATTATATCCGCATGTCTGGAATATTCATTTTCTCGTTTTCCTTTTTGTATTTGCCATATACATGTTTATGTTTTTTACAATAGCTATCTTCTTTATAGCTCAAACTTCAACAATGAATTTATAAACTCACAAAACTATTGAAGAACAATCATAGCAATGAATCGATTGCTAACTAGAGATTTTAAGCCAAAGAAATGAGAATGAAACAATTAATGGTCATAGCAAAGAACGTCAAAATTAGCTGCAATTAATGAAGTCCTATTCTGTGAAATACATCCTCACATGGATATTTTTTGTCATGTGTGCGAATACCCAATTCTGGTCCAATTTTCGAAAATTTTATCGAAAATTGATATTTTGAAGGATAGTGGACTTTTTAAAAACATGAAGGCATTATTCTGGTGAATGCAAGGATTAACTGGCACAGTATAGTATAGGTTTATGTGGGTCTGAGGAAAATTTAACTAAAAGGGTTATTATATGCTGTATATTAATTGCATTTTAAAATTTCTTTAATTCATATTCAAGGGACAGTATACCAATATACGTAACAATGGTGTGGGCGAGATGATTGCTTTGTTTATTCCAAATTTGGATAATGCATCCTGCCCTGCTGACATCAGCAACTGCCAAAACTTTGGCTGTATTGCATGTCTGATCAACCAATTAATTGTTGGCTCGAATTTAAGAAGGTTGTTTTACCCCAACAACTCACGAATCAATTAGGTTCAAAATAAGATGCCAATAAGAAGTTCGACATTTTTCTTGTATTTAAAAGTTAATTCATGTATTAAAGCAAATTTCAAAATCAAGAAACCGGTGGGTTTTAGGGCAAGTACGTATTTAAAACGAACATTTCAAAAATGTATATAGGGTAATAGTTACGGAAATTAAATCTTAAAAAACTATTAAAAGTACAAAGACAACATTTTGGAAATAGGTAGAACTAAAGTTTTTTATTTTCTCTTGTGTCTGCTTTCACTATAATCGAAAATGACGTTTATGCAGGGAAAAGCTCAATGTGTTTTCTGGTACAGTTTATCATGATATCAAATCACCGATCAGTGTTAAGTGCAATTTCAAAAGAAAAATGAATTCAAAAGAGATTTCTACACTGTAAAAAATCACCCAAGGTTGCTCACATCCGTACTCTTCAGAAATTGCGCTTAACACTGACTGGCGATTTGGTCACATGACACATGTATGTCAGTGGCCATCTTGAGTGTTTTCCTATGAAGATGCCATTTTTGATTCTAGCGGTTACAGTGCCGCCTGTTGGCACACTCTGTGAACCAAATATATGAAACAAAACTTAGTGCTTATAGTGCCTTTTTCAAAAGTTGTTCCTAGCTGCTCTAAGTTTCTCTAACATTAATTTTTGTAATGAGGGTTGGACTGCACCCATACAATTATCGCAATGCATACAACTAGAAAAAACTAATTAAATGATAATCTTGAAGGGTATAAACTCAGCGTGGTACAAACAAAGACAAGACTCAAAACAACACATTCATTTGCTTATCACTTTATTTCATTCTTTTATATTTTTATACAGTTTTCTTTTGCGACAATTACATCAGTACTACAACTAAGTTCAGCGACAAATTAATTTACAAGATATTAACATGGTATCCACATAAAAATGCAAGTTATTACAAGCTATCCAACGGCACAAACCCCATTACGACATACGATGCAGATATGGAGTTTTGTTTTAAGTTAAAGCCAAAATATTACAGCAGTTATCAACCCGTATAAGCTGGGCGCAGTGATGGAGCCAACACGTTCCTATATGACTCGAATACTTATAAGCACTTATTACGTTTAACCAGAATTTCAGCTATAAAATAGAAAATTCCGGTAATTTATTTCATTGTGAGAACGATGGCACCATTACTTAATTCGCCAGACTCCGCCGCAGGGTTTATTTGTACAAATTTGAAGAAAACGCAGTTTCATTGAGATAGCTGAGCAGACGAGTCCGTTGGGAACTTGGGACAGTCGCCCATCTAAAACTATAGAGCAGCGCTGTTCTAGAGAATAATAAATACAGGGATGGGGTAGTACTATGAATTTAGTCAGCGACTGGACGTTTGTGTTAATATTGAGCAACATTTTATGTGACTTTATAAAATTATCAAAATGGCGTGAAAGATTTGGGCATGCAAGCTAAACGTGAAGCAAGTGGCCTAAACTTGGATTCACAAGAGAGCTTGCGTTCTCAAGATGAACCGCTGTTGCATACTCAACAGGCAGTTCAAGTGAGGTCTGCGTACGGGTACAAAATACGGGATATCCATTATTCAATATGTCAGACTTGTTATTATGTTTACAGAGGACGGTCAGTTTTGCCGAAGTTCTCGTTGACGCTGTAGAAAGATTCTGCCTGGTCACAAGGAGTGGCTTCTTCCAAAGATGCACAAACCAAGTTAGCTTGGTCGAAAACGGTTTGGTTACCGCAGAAAAAGCTGTATATTCTGGTCTGAGGAGTGCCATCTGCTAAGATTTCGGGCAAGCAGACGTGGAAGATCTACGAGAATGACATTAATGCGATTAACACGTGCCAATGGAGCCAATTATTTGTTACTCTAAGCCATTTGGTTCATTCTTGTTTGCCAGCGTCGTTTCCATGGCATTATACCTGGCATCTGTTGGGGACATCGGCATAATATCCGTAGATCCTTCCTTCGCACGTGAAACCATCGACAATTTGGCCAACGATGAGTTCAGCGCCATCTGGCAACACCAGGCTAGTTGCTTGGCGTTTTACCTACGAAAAACACGTTTATGAGCATCTACTATCCATCTGATGGAAGGTTAATCTCGAGGCATGCACAGGACTCACCAGGGCTGATGTGAAAGCCACAACGACGCAGACAAGACCTAAAATTTAAAAATGCATGTCAAAACGCATTCAGAGTATGAATTGAATTTTGAATCAACATTTGAAAAAATGATGTATTACCAAGAGCAACGAGTTTGTTCATTGTTAGAAGTTGAAGTTTGGCAACAGATTACCTGTGAACCAACATCGAAATAATTAATAAAGCACATAATCACGTTTGCATTATTCGAAATTCGTTGGAATACGATTTAAAACTATTCGGTAAGAAACCCGAAAAGAAAAAAAAAACTTTGTGGGATGTTAAACGGTGCCTTATTGAATTGAGAACAGTTGAAAAAGGAAATGAAATGATGAACTTTGATACCTAAGAGGGCAACCTCTCAGCACGTGCATGAAATACAGTAAAAGCAGAAGCTATCGAACAGGGCCAACTATTTATCAAAAAATGTGTCTCAAGTTATGTATTTGGATATACTAGTACATGTAAGTAGGGGTTTTTACGTGCGAAGGAAATAAGTGGAATGTAGTTTCCAGTTTGTTTAAAGTGCAGTTAACTTTAACACTATTAGAAGGACGTGACACGGTTTCACAAGCAATTTGACAGTGGGTTCAGAGGCCACCGGCACACGAACCTTCCTTACTCTTGCTTTTTAGTCATTGCACCGAGTCGCAGGTAGGGCTGTTGATTTATGGTTTATGGCTGTTTCTAAAAGTCATAGGTAGACAATACAGCGAACTCTCATTTCTCCGATGACGAGAATACACGTTACTTGGCAGGGTTATTGTCCCAAATTTCAAAGGTAAAATTGTGAAAAGAAACGCAGTCTGGGTGCTCTATGGAAGCTCATTTAAATGAGCTAATTTTTTTGGAAAAACAACCTTTAGCGTGGGTGGCTGAATAGTTTAAGAAGCATATTTAAATATAGCAATAATTAACACACTCATTATTAGTTTGAAATGGTAAAAGGTCTTCAATTTTAAGGTCTTCAATTTTAATATCTGAATTCTAATCCTTGTATTTTTGTATAATGAGAGAATTTATTCTATTTTCAAAATTATAATATCATGTCAAAACCTGTCTTCGCAAGAATTCTCAAATCATTGATTTTAAAAAATAAATAAATAAAGTAGGCTTTTACAATTCAATGAATGGTGGGGGTCTGGGGGATAGACATTTTCATTGAATAAAAGGTACATGCATGGTCATATAGTTAAAATATCCAAAAAAACATTTCCAAAAATGTTATTTTGGCAAATGCCTTAAATAGAATCATAGTATCTCCCATTTTGGAACTCATCAGTGGTCTGATAAATGCATTTATAACAACTTATATAAAAAATTAAACCTAAAATTCGAAAACAAAACATTTTAGCGCCATATTTCTGAGAAAAGACTCGAAAAATGAGTGACCATAGGCATAAAATGCAACCCAAAACTCACCTAAGAATTGGCCTCTGAGTCTTCCTGGAGAGGAGATAGAAGTATTAGTTCTCAACGGTGGAGGAGTTGTGATGTTCATTTTGAGAAGCCCACCGCTTATATATGTGCTCTCTGACTCTGAAGTTGACCCTCTACAGGTGTCGTCATCTTCGAATTAGGTCGCTTGTGAATGGGTGAAAATGCGGACATACCAAAAACTGTAAAAGCCTACATATTTTGGAGCATCCATAAGGCTTCTTGCTGATGACGCTGCACGCCGAAATAGGCGCACGAATAAGTCACGTGAATATTCATGAACAGGTATGTACAACTCGAATTTCTTGTATGAAAGCAAAATCTGGTATACTAGACAATGTCCAGACACAGAACGTCTCTCCTAGCTCATCTCTTGTCGGTGATAGCCAACGCGAGGAATATTATCGATATCATCGAGCCAAACGCAATAGTGCAGTCAGCATATTCCTTTCATATTCAAACGTTGGAAATGCGCGAATTGTTTTTCTTAGCAATTGATACCATGCATTACATTTGTCTTGCATATCGCAAGAAAAACTAGGAACTCTACGAGAATGTTTTTAAATTGGACACTATTTGCTTGAGACAACAAAATGCTCATTGTCCGCAGCAAACGCGTGCATACATTTCTTAAACAAAATCCATTCTATGTGTTTAACTCAAATCTAGCAAATCTAGCATCAAGAGATCAAGTCTGATCATAAAGCTTCATACGATCTTAATCACGAGTACAAACATTGATGGATTATACAAGTACAGGTATATATGGCCTTTTCATATTCATGGATTAAACAGTGAATGGCATTTCTGCAAAACCTACAAAGGTTGCTATAGCCAAGCAGTCCATCAGATCGTACTATTAGTTAGATTTGTAAAAAAACAGGCCTTGTTGGAGGTAATATTTGTAACTAACACTGTCCATGTCTTTACAACATTTTCTTTTTTTTCTCAACATTCATTCATTGTAATAATAACAGTCGTAATAATAATTGTTATTCAGATATTCAATTTACGACGATATCCAAAACGTTGGTGATAACTTTTTTGTGCATGGGAGCTAGATTGGAATCAATCGTGTTTTCAAAAACAATGACAAAATTGAAAGTGCAATTATCATATGCTTGTTACGTAGATAGTGCATCTGCGTGGGGGTAAACAATTACAAAAAATAAAAACGTCACTTGGGCAAGAACAAATATGCTAATGGATTTATCCTCGAGGGATGGCAAAGTGTTTCATGCCAACGAAGTAATAGGGATTACATTTTGCGCAGAGAACATGAGCTATGCATACATGATACAGTACATGTAGCTCCCTGAAAAGATCAACTTTTGCGATTGCAGGCTAAGTATTTCGGATAATTAAAGTTGCCTCTAATCATAAGAGTAATAGGCCTGCGAGGAAGGTGCGGTAATTTCCATCACAATATTGACGGGCGTAGGAACGAGGGCATATTAAGAGGAAACTTAGGACGTGTTTGTCATTTAAGTCCTTCGTGGAAGAGTTCTGGATTTGCATGAGGTTTTCTTTTTTAACTTGATTGCAAGTGTATGCAAATTAATCTTTTCGAGAACACAGAATATAACAATGTGGAGGCGTTCAGAGGAGCATTGTTATTAAAAAATTAAATGTATGCTTGGACAGACGTTAAATGAGGTTAAATAAAGGAGTGAATTACTGAACTACGTGCGGTTTTTTGCGTTATGTAGTATTGTCAGTAGGCCTACCCATGTCAGTCATGCATGACTAATAAGTCTGTTTAATGCAGACTACACTTGCAATTAACAAATTATACTGATATGCATGTACCTGTAACAACATCCAACACTTTCTCACAGTAAAATCACCATAGTCAAGTACGAGCATAAAGTGTCGACTTACTTCATCCATCTATTATAAGACAAAAACAGCTTTCGTGGTAATTGGGGACAATAGCATGATTTGTACATGTACATGTAGGTATCCCATGTAACTTGAAGTATAGGTTTACTGTAATTGTTATAAACGACCTAAAAATGTGAAATTGCCGTCAATTTATTGCGCTGAGCTACTGTATATTACTATCCTATTAATTTAGAGGCGCAAGCATACAGCTAAAGGCCACAAATCCTCTAGCTTGATCAACAAAACCTTTTTATCGGCCTATAAAAATAGGGTTAGCTATAAATTTCCAAGTATCTTATGGCATTAATTTCTATTAAAAGTGACTAAAATACTAATCGTATGACTTTCAGTTAGTCTTACATGAAGAAATCAGTTTCAATGACTGCCTTTAAGTTATATTCTAGCCTGGCTCGCGCTTTCAAGGATCACCGCATGGTTTAGCAAGCTAACTTCAAGTCTTCAACCAATAAAAATTTATTTTTATAAATTCATCACATGGGTCATACTAATTCTTATGCCAACCGTGCCAACTGTCACACAACCAACTGTGTGACTTATGGTAAACTATTGCATACTGTAAATACCAATAAAAACACGAACATAACAATCAGGTGCGGGTCTATTTGGAATTCGTAGGAAATACCCTGCGGTAATCATAATACTTAACAATGTTCAACAGTAATCCAATTGTTGGGGATGACGATGAGAGGGAATTAGAAGCAACAATTGTTGGTGAGTGCATCCATTTGAAAGCAACCGGAATTTACATTGCTATAAAAGTAAGTCATTCATGTGATGGTTTTCAAATTTGGTTGAACAGGAAAGAAAACACGGTATTGCGATAATAACCATGCATTACTTGCAATATTATCGATTTAATATAAGAGGAATAAACTTAAGCCCTGGGAGGCTATCTTAGTTATATTGCGAGGGTTCTTATGTTTCTGAAATTGACGAGCATTTGCCTACGATGAGAACAAAAATCACTCACAAATAGAAGGACGCAACTATCTTAGGAGTTCATTGCCTTGAATAAAACAAAACATGCTTGTTTTGTTCTTTTAATAAGACTTGTTCAAATAAATATTCATGCAGATAGGCAATTCATTGTCTATGTAAAAAGATAATCCGTTGTATTATTATCCAGTGTGGATCTATAGGTGACAGTATTTCTTAGTTAAATGATGATACTTTTTGAGGTCCGAAAAAATTTGAAATTTTGAGTAACGAACGCGTGCTTAAAACCAACTTAAGTCTTGATCAATGAGAGTTATGGCACTATCAATACTGATTGGTATCTGCAACCGCGAACACGAACAAGGAAGCGATCCTTGGGAACTAAGTCGAATATCAGTATTAGACTGGCCAGTCAGTTGGGAAACCAATTCGGGATCTATGGATTACGTCTTAAAATTCGGAAAACCTAACCAGGCTTTTCAACTCGTCCAGTGTTATCAAGCTTGAGTATCTTTCTAGTTTACTTGCAAAGATGATGGAATGATGCAAGGAGCAAAGCAAGAGGTCACATGCTAATATACCGAGATTAAATGAACAGAAAAGTTCTTCAATAAAACAATGAAGATTTACAAAGTGGTCGAAAGTAGACCGAAATGGTTATTTCAAATTGACTGCGGAATATCTAGACCATCTATAACGGAAGTCTGAACAAGTCGTGCAACTTTGGCAAATAACTTTTTCCAGTATGGATAGTCTTAGGTATGACAGATTTTTTTACTCAAAAAATGACGCAATTAAAAGCAACTTAATTTATAGCGAGACCCTACATGTGGCCCACATCGTATCCACTGAGTTTCAATCATTGCAACTGATCACGGAGCAAGTCAAACACAAATGTTGACGCTTTTACCTCTTGACACATACGGTATACACACACATTTTATACACAAACAGACGGTTTGCGAAGAATTCGCACAACGGTATAACAATTTAGTGTTTGGCCCTATACAACACTACAATTCATAACTCAATTGATAGTTAGCTTGCATAAGGTGAAATTAGCTGATGAAAAATGAGAAGAAGCTTACCTTGAACCTACGTCCTAAATAGATCGGTGGCAACATCCTGATGTTAATAACTTCGCCGCTAGTGATAAATTTGGATTGAAGCTTTACTATAGGGGTTGAAATCTACGGGTATACATAGTGTTTAATTGTTTTGTTGCTGATGGACTGTCAATTCCATGTCGAAACGTTATGCGAGGCATATCTGCAAAAATAAAGAAATGAATTTGTTAAATCAAATTTGCGAGGTATGGATTATGTTAATAATCAACTTAAAGAAATAGTATTATTACGATTAACTCATATATGATTGGTTGTAATATTAGAAAGAGCAATATACACTGCATGTAGGCCTACACGCATTTGTATACATTCTAAGCAAATACGCACAAACACCTGATAAGGTTTTTCTGATTTAATTAATGTGGAGTAGATGTCATGGCTAAGGTTGCAATGCATCCCAAAAGTATAATGCCATATCTTAATATGTTGAAGGAAAAAAATTATAGACCGAGCTATGATATAATTGTTATTCAAGAATAAAAATGTAGAGCACTATTGCATAAGGCTATGCTAACCTAACGTGAGGTGTGTCCGACTAGGTTATGGGGAATTGCTCCACCTAATTTAATTTAACACCTAAAATATGGGGTGCACATTCATGCTGTGTGTCATCAAATATGACGAAATTAAAAAATGAAATTAAGAAATTAAAGATAACATTATAAATCGAAACCAAACATCAGACAGTATAATTACATACATGTACAGTATGCAGTCTAGTAAATTAATGCAAAATCCCAACATAAATCAAGTTTTCAATCATACCCTAATAATATTAACAACCCTATTCGCTAAAAATATTGTTTCTAAAATTTTTCTAAAATAATTTTCAAAAAATACAATATCCAAAAATGTAATCATTTGTATTCATGCATGATGTAAATGCTAACTCTCATCCTTATTTTTAAAAACGCTTGTAAGATTTATAGCACATATTCAGTATGCGTGCAAACGGTGTTCTCCTTTATTAAATCTATTTTCTAAGTACCAGTTCCAAAAAATGCTGAGATTCACTTTAACAAAGCACCCACAATTTCAGATGTTACTGACAAGCCGAAAGATTTACAAAAGATAAAAATAATTCTGCGATAGAAACGGTAAATTGGTTTTTAAATTACCTGAAATTTTCAAATAAAAAAAGAATAGATTCCCATATAGAGTTTAAGCCATACGCGCGTATGTAGCTCTGGTACCATTTTTACAACTAAATATTAAGATAATTAACAAAGCTAACAACAAATTTAAATACAAAAGCTATCAAATATATTTCTTTAGCTAGCAAAAATAACTATATAATTTACAGTTTCGTCAGCATGTTTCACAAAAATAATATTGTTTGTAAAGCTAGGTAGAAAATCTATTTTGCACTTTCCAGTCTTTAAAAAGATTACACCTAAGCGCTTATAAAATGGGTGAAAATGACATAATTATTCCTTTAAATTCAGCCAAATATAAAAAACGCGTGTCGTGCAAATGATTATTCTCGGAATATTACCGTTAGCACAACTATATAAGCAACCATATATGTCATTGGTAAGATAGTCGAAGGAAGTATAGAATAACCAATTTGAAGAAAAACTACTAGGTCATTCCAGCCCATAGTGATAACTGGAAACTTACTCTTCCAGACTAATCTAAAACTATCATTTGAAAAACTGGTTCATGATATAGAAACTAGCAAAAACGTTACGAGTAAAACACCTCTGAGAATACTGATCTAATCACATTAATATTCCTGAGCCACAAGTAATTAAAGTGCATGGGCAGATTTAAACAATAACCTGCTCATTATTATATCTTTTCCCTTAAAATGTATTCCTACTTTATTCCTACATATTATACATATTTTCTCTTTTTATTATACATATTTCATTTCCTACTTTAGCCTCTGCTGAGCCAACATGTCCGAATTGCGTGATCTCATCCTACGTACATCAATAAAATTAAATCAGTTTCCAAACAGAAGCACAAAAACCCAAGGGCAATTTCCTGTTATGTTTCCTTTCGTTTCTATTGCGTTTCGAAAGCATTACAAATACAGTACCAAATGCAATTCAATGGTTGTAATTAGCCCGGCCTAGAATCTTGACTTGCATTAGTTCCAATAAATGTTACTCACAATAAGACGTTGTTGGGCCAAAACCTTGGCATTTTGGATAACCTTTAATGCAATCACCAGAAGCAAGAAGGGGTGCTAAATAATTTTTTTGCAGATCGACATTGCAAGCTATTGCCCCATATTGAGGATACATTATCAACTTTTTTAAAACGTTTAAAGATATTCATTACATGGTAACTTTTCTTCGAGTACATATCAACATCCTACTGCTTGTAAAAATAAAATCATGAAAATATTGCCTAATATGTGATTCAAAAGAGTGCAAATAGAGATTTTAAAAATGCTGAAATACGCCACTTTTACTGTATGTATATACCGGTAAGTTTGTTTGTTTGTTTGTTTGTGGAATTTTTAACGTTGGCCTACTTTCGCACCTATTGGGCCCATCACCAACGCCAGGGGGCAGACCGTCCACCTGGAAATTTAGCCGCTGGGAGGAATACGCCCCCCTGAGGGATCTTTATAACGTACGGAGAGCAAGGGGATCCGCACGGGACCATATACCGTATACCGGTAAGTGCAGTTTTATTGTAACCATCATAACAAAACTATATCAAATACTATATCTACAGTATTACGGACAGGGCCATGTGTGAAATACATGTAACTCAATTTGTACTTGTTGCAGATGGATTTAAATTTGCAAAAAGGTACATAACCAGATACAGTATAAACACGTGCTCGTGTACACACATTTTGAAATTTAAGTTACATTCCCTATAAACTATATACAAGGCATTCTTGCATCTGACCTCTCTTTTTTATACTAAAGGTTTTATCTGTGTGGCGACATCTAAATTTCACTAATGTTTCATGGCACAATTTCACAAAAAATTGCTTGACCTAGCGTCGTTTACCTTAAACAAGCTAATTCGTAAAATGGTCAAAAACCACAAGCTAACATTGCATAAATGGTTTACCAAAGGTTACCCACACACATTAGTGTTACGCAAGAAACCCGATTTTCTAAGAATAATAGCAGAGCAGAATCAAATCATTATTTATAAGCCAAAAGTCAGTTTACTCCAGGTTATAATAAAATTCACAATGTGTGATTTTATTCATAGATATGTTGAAGACAGGTGCAGGTTTAAAGTATCAATATGAATGTAATTAAAAGAGCTTTATTACAGATAAGGTAATTATCAGAGTTTTATACAGAGAGAATCGCTCAACACCTCACCTCCCATCAAGTGTTTTAGCTAGAAAAGATACCTTTTTCGTCACCATAATATTAGTTTTCATTAAAAAATTAAGGACGTACATTTACTTGAGAAATTCGCCACATGTTATTAAACGTAATTTTGTACATGACTTGTTATCCAATATTTCAACGGAGTTAAAAGCAGTTTCGAATTGTTTGCAGAAATTACGCTACTTTCTTCGCTAAACTGGATCAAAGTGCAGGTGCCAAAATTAGCATGTTCTTCCGGCTTTTCATATATCAGTAGGCCTATCTGCCACCATCTGCGCCTCAAAATGGGCGACAT
Source organism: Kryphioiulus occultus (assembly GCA_034687865.1). Taxonomy (NCBI): domain Eukaryota; kingdom Metazoa; phylum Arthropoda; class Diplopoda; order Julida; family Julidae; genus Kryphioiulus; species Kryphioiulus occultus. The sequence continues at coordinate 10,179 of JAQGAF010000675.1, read as the reverse complement.
TTACACGGCGATATGGGAAAATTAAAACTTGTTTGTAGGTAAATTCCACCCTCACTTGCTTGGAACTATTATTGATGGTTCGTGGCGTTTTAACGCATTAATTCACCTCCCATTAGAACTACATCCAATTCGAATGTATCCAGCCCAATTTCTGAACACTGCCATACAGAACCACCATTCCCGAGCGATATAATCGCAAACAACTCGCTCAAAGTGAACGAAATGAATGAACTTCGCTCACGCAATCTTGAAATTTGGTTCAAATTCTTGGAATGGTAAGATGAGTGCCATTCAAACTGAGCTGAAGAAATATCAGCATGATCTTCGTCCGCATCGTGGATGCTCGTATGGTTCCCTATAAACTTTACGATTGCATTAAAACTTGGATGATACGCTTAAAGATCTATGGCAGTGCATGGCAGGAATACAATCAAGGACAGAAGATAATGGAGCAAACATGATTGCACGGCGTAGTAAATGGCGGTAGATGAACTCCGCTAATGGAGGAATGAATGTGCACCTCATGTGGATCGCAACAGGGGCACCGATATATCTAACAGACTCAGAAAACAACGAACCGTTCTGATAAAACAGTACAATTGGAGACGAAATGCGAACGAGGACCTGTTATGCTATGCTTATTCAAATTATGGATGCGTGCGCCCAAATGCGACCATGAAAGCATCGACAAACTTCTACCTGTACATGTATACCTTAGCATTCCACAATGGTGTCACCCTTTGTAGACGAATGTTTGTCACGTACAGTATAACGAACATTGGTCACACGTGTCTGGAAAGGTCGGTGCAACAGGATGAACATCCTTTCGATACGCTTTGTATACTTTTTAACCCCGACCATATTTTATGTGCTTTATTATCAACACACATCATTGGGACAAAAACTTGACGACCATGATACGGAGATCGTTCCATGTCATTATTCATTCTAAGGCATGTGGTTAATATGTGTACGGAATGGCTAAAGACGCACACTTGTTATCAGGAATATGCCTAATCCGTTATTATTTGACTTCAAGAAAAGAATTAGTTGATATATGAATGTATACAATGCAAAATAACACATGGTCAGGGTTCAATGGGATATGTACCCACTAAAAATCAAACATGCATTTAAAAAATTACATGAATGCTTAACACTTTTTCAGAATAACTATTTTGCTTTTCAAAATTTGATAAACCACTGAAGACATTAATGGTTTTTTTGTCATTTGTACGGAATTCCAAGAAGCAAAGCACTAATTCCCATATTTTTGCCATTTCCACAGTCGAATGGTAATATACGGAGATACTGTACATCATACGTGTACAAATGAAATTAAAAACATGGCACCGCAATACTTGCGCACAACTATTATTCAAATTACGTCAATGTTAATTTCGCGATTTTTCCACAAATTTATTTCAATTGCAGGTTTCACTCAACCAATGTAGAATGACCATTATTTCGTAATTACAAAAAAGCAAAATATAATTATATCGGTGTGGTTTCGAACTGCCTGCTAATTCGTTCTTTTCAACATGAACAGAAAACACGATTTAAAATAGATGTATATGTACATGTATATGGTGCATGCATTAAAGAATGCTTTTGTAGAATTTCGTTAAAAGTGAATGCTTTAAATGCTAGAGGCAAATTCATTTACTGACTGCCTACTAAGAACAAGTTTCCGGCGTCTTGTTTACATGTTGCTCAAATTATCAAGTTTTGAAAATTGCTCGATCATACTGCACTTTCTTCTTTAAAATATAAGTGAGAGCATCGTCTAACTATCATAACTTGAACGATTACTGCATTTATGTCATTCAAAACAAGCTTATCTTCAGATTGAATACTTTAATGGGAATTTCATCTACATATGAATGTTTGTGAAGTATCAGCAAGCGAAGTGCAATTGTCTTTTTTGCCTGTATGTACAACAGACACAACTGTACAGTATAACAAAAATAATGGTGATGTATACTTTACAAATATGTCACTACACTGCATTTTGCTACAATGTTGTGCATAGGTAATAATTAATTCATGCCTAATCAAATGTTTTATAAAATAATATATGTTCGATATGTGAGCACACGTGATGATCCCTATATGCGTCGTACTGATCAGTAAAAATACTCCAAACAAATAAGCTTTGCTTGATGACAAAAAGTAATATTTTCGGTAGATGCAGCATATTAATTCAGACAAGTTTTTGCTTGGTTTTAATTTCATAAAATGATCTTCCAAGAAATTATAAAGACAAAGAAGCCGCCATTGGTTTTTACTTAAATTCTTATTATGTAAGTGCTCAATTACCTGAGGCCATGCAACAACTTTATGGGATTTGTGTTACGGGATCACGGTATAGGTCTAATTCTAAATTCCTTCCTCATTTACATGTACATGAATAAGACTGACGAAAATGTAGCTATGCTTATTGAGGCTTTAAGATTCCCAAAACTTTGATTTTCCTCCGTTGATCCGGTCATCTTCCGAAAAAGGATACGTACAACTGATAGGTCACACCTTTTCGATTGTTAAAAATAAAAAGGTTGGCTAAATTGGTAGTTAGACCCGACTTTGGGTGACTAGCGTAATCAGCAAAAGGGAACGGTAGGCATACTGCACCTTTACACTCATCCCTCAAGTTGAGATGAAGTAACAAGAAATAAGCTACCTACAACCTCCAGGTATTATAGTATATGTAAAAGCAACGCGTGTTTTCCCCTTCGCAAATTGCTTCTATGGAAATTCAATTTAATTACATTTAGGCTAATGCTTTTTCACAGCTACAGTATTCCAGCGTAGGAGATAAAGCGAATAAAGTGATCTTTCTTGTAAATTGCTTAAAATCCTTCAAATGGGTCGGTGGAGAACGTAAATGGGCAAAGAAAAAACACGCAAAAAACAAAGTTTGCAATGAAAGTGGAAGATTATTCTATGGCGACTGCCATCAACAACATCCAAAGTTAATTCTCCAATTCAATGTAATCAAGACATTCAAGGATAGTCAGGCGCCATGTGTAGGCGAACCGAAATCAAGAAATACCCGTGTCCACTGATGCAAATTACATGTATTTCATAACGTAAGTATATAATATTATAGAAGTTTACATATCGAAACAAAAACCATAATTCACTCGTCATTAGAACAGTAAGGCCGGCTAACTGAAGAGCAAATAAATTCCTTATGGATGGCTCAAGAAAGCATTAAGAAGTCTGTGAGCAATAGAGATTTCTCTAAAAAAGAGTCTCCAAATGGCAACATGACAAGTTAAATTGAGGTCTTAAATGACATCAACACCCTCACCACGAATGTAATGGAAAGGAACATTTGAGTTTAATTCAGTAAACACAATCAAACAGTATCATTTAATTATGAAAATACACAAGATAATAATCTTGGCTTCTCGAAAATTATTTCGTAAATGACGATTAGGAAAACATCAACTAGCAGACGATAAACCAAAAACTCTTCATTGACAAGGTGAATGAATTCTGCATGTCATATTTTGTTCCATTAATTCAAATAACGAATTATAGCTATCGGTTGTAGCATCTACTCGTTAAGAATTAATTAGGGCTTCATTATCTAATATCGTGAAAACTCCCTTGCTAGATTTTTTAAAGCAATGACGACGACCGAATGAAACGTTTGACAAGAGGAAGATAAATAGCTGCCACGCATGCTTCTCATGCTTCTCATGAGGGTTTATCATTGAATCTTAATATGCATGCACATGTATTTTCAAATTTTGCATTTAAATTTAAACCCATAAGATATAAGGACCAATTCAATTCAATTTTTCAACTACTATAACCATCTGATAGATACTGTAGGAATGAAAAAAGAAAAACAAATTAAAATATAAATGTTAGAAATAAAAATGTAAGACGATTTTGGTACCGACTAGTGATACTTATCGGAATTTGCTTAATGTTACTAAGTAATGAACAGGGAAAGGAGTGCTCAGAAGTCAGGTACCTTAACAGCAAATTATTATGCTATGTCAAAACGGCTTAAATGGCTTGTCCCGCAGGAGGTCGCCTTTAAAAACCACAAAAATAGCACATGTTTTCAAAAATGGCATAAATTGTATTACATATGCAGTGTAAATCAAGACCCCCTGCTTAAGTTTTTCTTCCGGTATGTATGGGTGTGCTCAGACAATATTTCGAATTTAATTGACGCATAAAAAAGCAAAATGAATGCTAGAGGTGTACATTAGTGTCTTTAAGACTGGGTTAAGACTGGTAAGCGCAGTCGTCTGTCGTTCTCCATATTTGCATTTACTCGAAAACGAGCAAAAAAACGTACGCCTTATTAGCGTGAGCGAACGCGCAAAAAATGAAATAGAATAGCTTGTATTGCATGAAGATTTCATCGCAATTTCAAACATGTAACGCACTCCCACTACGATAAGAGCAGGAAAGAACTCCCACGTCTCGAGATTTATGACCATCAGACACAACAGGAAATAAGGCCATTACCTGTAGGATTTCGAGGAAGAAGTGGGCGAAATAAGAAATTTTAGATTTCCCCTGCTTGAACCGAGAAAAGTTATAATTGTGGTATAAATGCTGTAGCAAATATGGCTTCCACATACAGATATGCATGTATAACGCTTAATGTGTTACAGCAATTAGACGTTCGAGTGGATAAAATCTGAGAATCGCTTTACTTCGTCGAAATTTCGGACATCGAATGCCTTATTCACTGTATTTCTGAGTAATCAAGGACAGTGCTTCTAAAACTAGAGAGGGAAGCCGCAAAATATTTCAGTATTTAAAAAAAAAATATATATATATATATATACTGATATTTATAGATTTTTTTTTTCAAAAACCGTACAATGAAATAACGCATTAACCATGTTCTCCTAACTAAAAAAATTAATATTAAGACATGTACAATAAGTCATTTTTTCATAGAATGTCAGTAGACACCATCATATTATTTTATAGTTTTGTGTTTCTAATAATTACCCTCCCCCGAAATGTGGGCTACCTATCACAGGAGACTTACATGTAAGTTATTCATAAAACTTAGCCTAAGGCATTTTCATCATTACTAATAAGTCTAAATTTTATAAAGATTTCTTATAGATTATAAACAATTAAGTCCATGAAATTGCAGTAGTTGTATTCAAGTTCTACAAAAACTCCCTGCGTTATTCTTTCCACAAGGCTAATCATTTTATCAGGTATTTCTTCAACAATTTCCCCATGATATTGCTAATTTTGGTATAGAATTTTGGACCAAAATCCATAATTTGTAGCCAAGTTTTTATAAAAATGTTGCCTATGGTTTGATTTCGCCTGATTCCAAGCAGATCAAATGAGGTTTTTCTTATATGCTATATCGCTTGAAATTCAGCAATAAATTGCCTCCATGTGTGCCAACATAAGCAATCTCAAAGGCACGCAATATGTTATCCTCACAATGGGTTTACCTGGGCTAGGCATCTACATTATAAATTTACCAAATTACATGAATTTAGTAAACTGAATACAAATACATGTTGTGCACGACGAGTGAAAATATACCATGAACAACTCATGTTATTTTCATTTTTGTACACTCTCACTAATGTCAACTTGACCGATTTGTCCTAGATCTTATTCCTTTAGTACAGTATAATAAATAAAAGTTTATCAGAAATCTTAAGCTTCGCGCCTGACAACGGCCGAGTTGAATTACCCGATGTGGTAGTTTTCACGGGCTCTTCTTAAACCTTTCAAGTATATCAAGTTTTTCTGAAGTTAAGAAAATTTTGAGGTCGTCTCTATCCTAAACGTATGTCAGTAACCTGAAAAATTGGATGTCCCCGTTCGTGTCCTAGCGATGACCACCCCAATGGAATATTTAGTTCAGGGCAGTGCTTGTTGTAAAGAGAACACTGCTCATTTCATAAAACCCGTACTGTCGTTAATTATCTAAACGTACATACATGTACGCAGCGTGCCAAACGACCCTTTACATGGATTTTTTCTTGATGACACCTGCCTTTTTTAAACTTCCAAATGTTACGTAAGATTTTTTATTCGAAACTTTAATCTACATTGGTTCGGTCTGTGCGTATACGAATACATGAGATGTTATGGAAATTGAGGTAAACTTATCTAACCTATGCTGACCTAATCTATAGAAAATGCATAGATTTCTGGGCTACCTTAATTTTCGCCAGCTGGTTCGGTTTAGTCTTTTTGAACATGGCTCATTAATATTCTATGCCCAGCACAAGTGAAAGTACAAAATGTACGAACGTATTTATGAAGAAAGTTAAAGGATTATTCATAGCAAAGAGCTAAAGTTTTAGGAAATGTAGAATAAATTGCATTCTTAATGTGTATTCAAAGGTTCTCTGCCTTTCCTTGAGTCGGCTTTAGAAGTTATTCAACAGACTAGATGTTTACTTATGAATTCCTTCCATAATTCAAAGCTGAATTCCTAGAGATGAAGTCAGGGATTTTTTTTGGTATTTTCACTGCTGCTTATACATTGGTATTTCTGCAGAGATAATGTTGGAACAATTTCTTCATTGCCAAGGATACCATTTAATTCCGTGTATAACACCTTTTTTCGAAAATAAATTCGATCGATCGTCCAATAAAATAACATGCATGAAATCCATGCTTGAGGAAACATAAAACACGTACAGGGAATTCAGAAAGAAAAATGTTCCTATAGCAGAACAATGTCATACATGTTTAACTGTCATTGACAGACGTTACGAGAATGCTGTATACAATGAGAGTGCCTTTCACGTTAAAATATGAATGACACCAAGGGGTGTAACATTAACATTATGCTGCAATGAGAAAGAACATGTCCATAAACGAATTAGGTCGGGGCACCAACATGCCCATTAAACCGTAATTATGGTTATGTTGTCATTAACGCTGACCATTATGCTGATTCAGGTTACCATGATTATAATCACAAAACATCATAAATGCATTATCGATTTATGATTTTAATTAATAACATTATTTTTAGAGTTATGGAATAAAAAGCAATGTTGTTTATCCCTACAGTGTGGATGCAAAGAGAAGGTCACATTGAGCGATTGAACGACAAATGTAGTTTACCGAAACGCACGAAATAAGGCCAAAAAACGAATAATCACGTTTTATTAATAACTTAAGACCATAATCCACTGCAATTCTGTTCGTGTAATTTTCTTGCATCTTGTTCTTGACAACTCAACAAGCTGTTCTTGAAGAACAGCTGGTGGTGTACATGTGTATCCGTACTTCGACCGTTTTGAAACCTCAAAAGTTCCGGATTGAATCTCAGACAGCTACGATGCTTATAACGTTACATAAATAATGTGAAAGTGTAGTGGCAGGTACCAGGAGATTCTTAGGTGAAGCCTTAAAAAACTGTACATAAACGAATACGGTCATTTCAGACATGATCATGGGTAAAAATGGAGTTTACGGTATAGTTATATGATAGGGGGAATATAACAAGTTGAAGTGAAAGACTAGGGTCGAAACCTTCCGCCCTTGTAACCACGTATTACTTCAGTTCACGCACTTGTTTTTTATACGAAGCTAGTGAATTTTTTCCGGTATACCCCAAAGCCCTCCCGTGTTGGTGAGGAGAATTCCATAACTCCTATTTAAAGTTTTAGCCCATTATGTCACATGCCAATTTATCGTGGTTCAAAAATTAGGCACTCAAAATAGCCTGAGAACTAATTAAGAACTTACAGTGGCCCGTTTCGTTATTTTAAGGCTGACACGAGTGTATGCAGATTATAGGGTACTGACGTGCAGGTTTCTCTAATGTGCTGCGTTCAAAACTAGGTGTAAGAAACTTTACTACATTAAATATGCCTCCTACTGTGTACATGCAGTTTTCTTCTTATATTTTTTATCTCGATAATTAACTATAATAACGGTATTCTGGAACGCTAATCTAAGATTGTGCATCATGCACCATTAGAATTTATGCTGGGTTCTATGCTTATATACAAAGATAGTCGTCATTTATACATATTATAAGTGCGAGAACAGATTTTATCAAAATTGGTGGCTTTGAACAAAGCGAAAATAAAACGACACGTTAAAAACATTGATAGCGATGGGGATACAGTACTGGGGACGTGGACTGAAGCTTCTCTCCAAAGTCTCACTTGTTAATGTGATTTAAATTCAAATTCGGACTTCAAAAACTAACTTCCCTGTTTTTGGAACAATACACAAGTTTTAACGTTGTAATGTAATGGAACTTTACAAGTGCCATGTACATGGGTACGTGTACATGTAGTTGCGGTTATATGCCATATTTTTGTGGTTTTTCTAATGGCTGTCATGGTAAATCTCGCAGTACTAGTTTAAAAATGTTTGAAATGTTGTTATATAAATATCTGCAGTTTATTTCAGTCCGTGAAATCATAAAGTGTCAAATTTCTGATGAATATTTAAGATTATAAACATTTGACGCGAATATACATGTAAATGTTGCTTCGAACTCATCACATTTATGCATTTTGCAAATCCAAACAATTTGACAAAGACCAGCTTGTGACTGAGATGTTGCCCCAACAATGGCACTAATTGCAAGCACTTATCTTTGTCATTGTTTTGTTTGTTGCGCAGCTTGAACTGTTGGAAAGATTTAGGCTTTGTACATGTACTGCATTTCCTGTCATTGCAATTTATGAACCAATGTAATTAATACAGTGATTTGTGATATAATTGTGTAAAAAACTAAAGAAAATGTTGGGATTCTAGCTTCAGATAAATTCTGAAGGTACATGTATAACGGGTTGACTCGAAGATTCGTTCAGGAATTACTGTCGGGGACAAAAAACATGGGATGATCATCCAGGGCCAACGTGACTGTGTCCTGGAAACTTGTGTGTTCAGAATATTAGTATAACAAGCAACGTACATGTATGCAGTTAAGTTTGGATAGTGAAAAATAAAGAAATACATTCCAGTTTTGAAATGTGCACGAAAACTACTAATTTTCACCTAAATGTAGATTATTTCACATGCATGAAGGTTGTGAATTGAATGTTAAAGAGCATAGATTAACCTAGATTCGTATATCTCCCCGACATAATTTATAGATAAGCATATGTCATTCATTATGTCAGAATTCTTTAGCGACAACTCCAGTAATATGTACATTACGTGGAGAACGAATGCAAATACAGTATACAGTAAAATTGGGGTGCTTTATACACGTTAAGGAAACATCTTCAAATGTCTTTAATGGTAATTTCTTCTAATAGAAAACGTAAAATTGACTGCGATCCATTCTAAAACGCTTTCATTCTCCGTCTGACATACTGTATGCTAATCCGTTTTCTACAATGTACAATATAGTTCACGAATTTACAGATATTCAGGACACAGTATGTATACAGTCATTTTTCAACAGACTATAGAAAGCTATAGTTGCTTAAGCTAACATCCATTTTCGACGGTTTCTATCAAATTCGCTTAATATCGACTCATTCTTTTTTTTTTTTGGTTATTTTCTATTGAAATTTGTACAATAATGAATGTTGGGCTACTTCTGGGTGCATTTCAAAAACATACAAAGTCAGAAATTTTGGCCGATCGAAAGACGTTATAAAGATCAAGAAACGTTAGTTGATGTATACAGTAAAGTTCCAATTTGTAAGCAACATTGTTGACTTATGGAATACTATACCGGTACGCTAACCTGCCTGTAAACATTTTTGCATGTTCGTGCTATAGTTGAATTTTGCGTTTATCAAACTCTACATAAATTTAGTCCTGCAATTATTTAGAGATTTTTTGCTTTCGGATTTGAGCATACTTGCATTATTATAGACCGCCACAACTGCAAAACCTGGATAAAATGAGTGACGAAAGTAGTTTATGGAAATGCATACGGTACATGGATGACTGGCAACAACTTTCCAAATAATTGGGGAATTTAAGTGTTGGTCCCACAGCTTACTTTTTCAGCCGCTCGCCGTCTCTGAATAACACGCGAACATATTGGCCCGTACCACAGTTTCCCCAATAAGCAGTGCTCGAAGCCTGTCTTACTGGAGTCGAACTTCCAGCTGGAGTATTTCTCGGAGCCGAACTGGTACCACTGTAGTTTAAATGCAATGCTACTCCACTGAGCTCCGGCTTCGAGAAATTATTGGCTTATCACTCCTGGTATTATGCTTGGTTCTC
>JAQGAF010000674.1:0-43692 GCA_034687865.1 Kryphioiulus occultus | reverse complement strand
GAAATGGGGGCAAACACGCATAACCGCAATGCATGTTTGCCCTTGACAGGGGTGACATTACATTTTTGTTTGGAAAATAATTATATTCGCCAAAACTCAGGGAAATGGTGCAGAAATCATTGTTATTTTAAGACTGATAATGATGATTAATTATAAATGATATTAATTGATATAAATTAATGATAAAGGGATTAATTTATAGCTTAATTCAAAATATCAACCATCACCGTATGGGGGCAAACACGTACAACCTTATTGCAGTGCAGGTTTGCCCCTTACAAGGGCAGCAATCATATTTTCTTTGAAGCAACTGCGTTTTAAAATGGTGCGACACTATTCTAATTGAAACTTTAACATTTTGGAAAAGGGGCCATTTCCTTGAAGTAAGAAATTCAATTCCAAAGCAAGATGAACGCGTTTTATTGGCCCCAAATTGTCTGTAATTCGCCGCAGTAGCGAACTGTCAACGCTTAGGTTTTCCAATGCCCTCAAGCAGGGGTATGTTCTCCACCCCTCCCTCCCACTTTAGTTCGCCATTTGCCTCCTATCTCAAGGCTGCCAGTGAGGTGCGAGCTCGTTCGCTCCGTTTTTATTTGCATTGACAAACACGCTCGTCAATTCCTGGGGCAGTTTTTCATAATTTCTCTTCTCGTTTGCAGCCCCAATTTGGCTGCGCTGTTGCCTGTGGATTTACCCAGCCCTGTTTGCACCCACCCCTCGCCCGTCATTAGATTATTTTTCTTTTTGCTGCGAATCGAGCCGAGCAACACAAATAAATGAAAGCGAGGAGCAAATAAAAAACCGAGGCATAAAAATCTTCCTAGACAACTTAAAACTACTGTCGATGGAGAAAAAAATTGAGCGAAATTCGAAGCAATGTTCACCGGGTTCATCAGGCTGAAAACCCGACTGAAGTTGCGAAGCCAATTAGCGATTTTTCTAGACGCCCAGGAGAAATTTCATTCGCTTTAAGCATCGTATTCCTAGGTGAATTTATCAAGCGAGATTAATTTCGTTAAATTTCACTACAGAGCTCCACAGCGAAAAGCCTTATTTACATAGAATTACAGTCGTAGGTGTACTGAAAGGTCAAACAATTCGGCGTTTTCTGGCTTTCCTAACTGGCCCTAACTGCGTTTGAATTTTGAGCTTGTTCACCCCCTACCCCGTATTGATTATAGGGCCCTGAGTTGAATTAAACTGAACGAATCAAAGGTCAGTTTGACCGATTTTTAGAAATAAAAGGTACCAAACCATAACATTGTAAGTGCCCTGAAAATGAGCTTCCCAGAAAAAAACAATACTGTTTGGATAAATTTTAGCACAAAAAAATACGGTCAAACGTTACGCAACATTTTAAGTTAGTAAAAAAAAAAAGAGCATTTAGTAATGCATATTTGGACCTTGGAGATTTGTACAGTGCAAAACGCTGTATCGGCCAAACTTATTGCACCCCCAATGGTGTTTCCTTCATTTTGACGTCCAAGTTTTGAAACATAGCTTCTGCATTTTTTTTTTTCAAAACGCTGGCTTGGTTTTAATGGCTCAACCTTGAATAACCTTTGTTTATTTTCACTCTAGCAAAGTTTGCTTTAGTGATTTTTATCATCATGCCTTTGATATCTGCAATTTTAGGACTGAACTATAGAAAATGCTCAGCTGCGCCAAAGAATTTGAATACGGGCTTCCCCTTATGGCTAGTAGACTGGCAGTGATTGCCTGGCTAATAGGGGCAGCTACTCAGAAAATCATTAAAAAGTAACTTTTAAGGTTACTTTAGGTCCCCATCACCTTATCCACACTATTGCAGGTGTAGGACGCCACATACAATGTATTGATCTAAAACAACATCTTCGGGCTTCAGGCACTTAGATAGTTATGATTTGGCACCCTTCACACGGCTAGGTGGCAAGCAACACCGCCCCCTAGCGGCCAAAATTCGGCAACTGGGCGTGTCGTGAGACAACAATGATCGGAAAAACAACAAAACAGGGTGGGAATGAAATAGGCCTGCTGCATATGCATGAACCCAAACCCGAGGCTTATTAGTCACTAAGATCTTTTATGGATATCCGTCTTTGGAAAACAAAAAAGGTAGGCGAAAATCCAACGGCATCAAACACATCTGACAGTGGCACACATACACACGCTAATGGGCTGACAGCAAAGAAGATAAATGACAAAGGATGGGGACCCATGATGCACTGGTGGGGCTTAACTAGCCCAGGTTGCAAATAATCTGAGCACGCAAAATCCTACTTTGCCTCGCTCCGTACTCGCCTATTAGGGCAGCAGAAACGAGTAAAAAACGAGAAAAATCAGCTCAGCCCACACAAAAAATACACGAACATTGGATACAATAAATGGGATAAAAGCGAAGGGGGATCAGGCAGAAGAGGGGTAAACAACATGCCTGCAAACCCCAGAATCCGATAGCGAATATACATGTAGAAAAAAACTACAAGAAATCATATAGGCTAGCCAAGAAGGATCGTTCGGATTAGTCGGCCATCTGCAGAGTGACCACACGAGGACAGTCAAAATGTACATTTTGGCCAAATGCGATGAATTTATACAGCGCGTTGCCAAAATAACTTCTTCATTTACATTAAAAATAAGTGGTTTCGATAGGAATTTGATTTCGAGAATTATTCTTGCGTGTCCATAGATGAAATTTCGTTCGGATATTATTCAGATAATCTTTCATTTTAGAGACAAAATTGCCTATTAAATTTATTTCCCTGACAATTTTCATACATTTCCGTGACATTTTACATAAGATTTTGTTTAATAAAAATAATGGATTTTATATCAATAATTTATAAAATATGATGACCAATCAATTGGCTCCCTGACTTCCTTGAAAGTGGCAACCCTGTATAGAGGAATCGAAGCTTTATTCTTCTTCACAATTAATGTCGAGTCACCAATTTAAGATCAAAATTACATGTAGTAATTAGGTTTGTTTCATAACATTTAATTTTATAATAATAACAATAATCATGGCTAAGGATGTCCCCTTAAAATTTGCTTTATCAAGCAAGATTGTGATCTCTTTTTAGAGGGTGTCAGTGATAGTTTTAATAACGAAAATAATACTGTTCGAAAAATAAACAATCTTACATGTACGTCGTAAAATTAACCTTACTTATTAACTGAAAACGGTTTGATTCTTGATAAATGCGAAACACTGGTATTCATAAAGATATGTAAGATGCAGAACGCTTCGATTGCTTTTGAATTAAAATAGCCTACAAAAAAATTGGTCCACTTATTCACATAAATTTTGGGTCCGAGAAATACTGTATAATACGGAAAATGACTTATGGCTGTTCTGAATAAGAAATGGGATTCAATAAAGAAACCTTGATGTATAAAAAAAACTAGATTTTAAGACAAGAAAAACCATCAGAATTTTCATAGTGGATTTCGAGTCTCCTAGCTGCCTCGAAATTATGACCAGGGCCCAAAATGTCTGCAAGATTGGAAATAAAGCAGCCGATTGCTCAAGAGAAGATTACTCACTCAGCTGGTTCATCGCAAAACACAAAAATAATAACAAAGATCCTAAGATAGAAATTCATCACGATGGCACGAGTTGATGTATGGCTTAGAGCCAACGACCATGAAAAGCAACGCCGAGAGAAAGGAGGTGGAGTAAACACAGAAAATATGAAAAGCAGCTAGGCCTACATTTTTCAGGAGACAGGGCAAAGTAATGGGGGCCATTGCGAGGGTGCATAAAAGATAGGAGGAATGCGTGTACGTCAAATGATACCCATTTATAAAAGGAGAAATATGCTAACCAAAGTGCCTTCGGTAACATTACTCCGCACCATCCAGAACGCAAGCTGGATTATAAACAGGTTCGCCAAGAACAAATACCTTTCTGAAAATATTCAATTCAGGTCTATACCTGACATACTATGTTTTCATTCTTAATAACTTTAGCAAGAACAAATAAAGTTATAGCAGATAAAAAACCAGTTCTATTACGAATCCAAAATATAAAACCCTAAAGTTTTTGAAAAAAAAAGAACCAGTTTGAAAATTAATGAGTTTTTTTTTGTTAATTATCGGCAGAATTTTAGTTAGTAGCAATTTTCTTAATAAAAATGCAAGTGTATGTTAATTACTAACAAAAACAAGATTGTATGCATCGAGAATTACTTATTGAATTAACATGAATGCACGTAATCAACCTTCAATAATTATGTATTGAACTTATAAAAATTACTTGATATAATGTGTTTTGAAATTTAATTGTTGTTAAACCCATTTTCTATGATGGTACGCCGTATTAACTAATTATGTAATGATAATCAGAACACACAAGCTATTAATGAACTGCGTGCTGTGGTTGCTAAATAAATTTCAAATTTTTGATGCATGTATGTCAAATTGTCGTTGTGACCATGCCATATACGGTATGATAATCCACGTTGGAAAAAATTGCCAAAACGTTCATAAATTCAGGCTTCTTTAACGACTTTACAGGAATGAGAACGTAGGGTAAATTTCTCCCTATCCTCAAAAATTGTAATAATTGGATCCATGTACATGTACGTCTCAGTGAAAAACACTAATGAATGATGGGATATGATTCTCAGGATGAAATGTCGGATAACGCACCGTAAAACCAGCCGCTATATTTAGGATCAGAAATGACTTACTCAACAGACGTCATTGTCCCGAGCCGAAATTTTTGCCACAATTTATACGACGAGGGTTAAGAAAATTTGGGGGTAAGCAAACGAAAATACAGCGAAGACGGCTCTTCAGTTATGTTTGCCAAAATGAGCAGCCATTCAGCACTGTCATATGTTGCACAACAACAACAACAACAGCCTCAATCTCCACGAGAGGTGGCACACAGCAAAAAAGCTGCCAAGAATTATGGCCGGTTGCACCAATAAAACATGGTTTGGCTTTATCGCTGCTTACAACAACGTGAAATAAATTTCGTAACCTTTAAAATCATGGAGCTTTAAAAAAATCAAGAGAATTTCTAATAGGGTGCCTGACCGAATCTTGAATCAGATTACCATGACATTTCCAGGTTTACCAGACATTTCGTAATATTCCCAGACAACTTAAAATAAACTTATGGATCCAACACGTCTTCACATCAGAAAGGGCAAAGTTAAGCTTATGTGTTTAGCCTAACACTTTTAAATCCATAACGTCACCAACCATTTGCATGCTGCATTTGTGATCCTATACATATCTATTTAAAGTAATTTAAATTCTTATAACATAAACGAATGAAAATTTCAAAACTAGGCTACAGCCACTAACCCTATCGACAACGTTTTACAAAATCTTAATTGCTGTGCCTCAAAATAGCTTCCAGGCATTATTCGAATTAGTCAGACTTTCCCTGAACTTTCCATGTTTTCCAGACGGCTAGACGCCTTGTTATAATATAGGTAGCAGAGTGGCAAACAAATTGCAAGTTTTGAAATTTTGGACCATTTCAGGACGTTTGGAGGCATATTAAGGATTACTTTAGGATTTTTCCAAACAGTAATTTTTTTAGAATGCAGTATTTTAATCTATATTCATCTTTAAGTTACAATATAAAAAAAGAAATTGGTGTCAAACAGCACCTGTAGCAACCTAAAGGGTGTCAGCATACTGTGCAACATACATGTACTGTAGTACAGGTATTTCTGACAACACAATATACAGGACGCTCCTTAACTTTTTAGGATATATATGACTTTTTATTTTTAGTAAGGTACTTTTTATGACTTGTTTGCCACCCTGTGGGTGACCTGAGGGTTTCACCCAAAGAGAAAGATCACCCCCAAAGGCTCATACAGAATAATTTATAAAATTGAAGCATCTTGGCAGATGAGATACTCTTGGAGGAACTCGGCAACTCCGCTTAATTCCCCAGCAATGCTGACAGAACCCTAGAAAAACCTACAAGTAGTAAAACCACAAAGATTTCGGATTAGCTGCCCATCCATCGCGGGTCCCATCAGCAGAACCTGCAGTAGTTATTTCCGATTCACTCGTCGTTGGTCGGCAAGGAGTCTGCGGCCCTCCGATCCCGAAATACGGGCCCTGACGCAATTTTGCGAAGCACGTGGCGTGCAGGAATGCCGTGTTGCCTCACAAAAAAGCCATGAAATCCGAAAAGGATTCTGGCTTCGAATGACGGCCAATATTTTTAGCAACGGCAAGCTGCTTTTAATTTCAACGACGTCTGGTGAGCCTGCCAAATCTATAAGCGTCCCGCAATTGGGAAATGCTAAGCGAAGCACGAATTAAACTGGGAGAGACATTTTACTAGCGCCCGTTAGCAGCTCGACAATGGGCATAAATCAGCAAAGATTGATTGGACATGTGGACGAGCAATGAAGGGGTTAAATCACGGACCAAAAACAGGGAAAACAGCGCCATTTTATAGTCGGAATATATATTTCTACATTGGACTCAATTCCGTGTCTATCGCTTTTTAGCGCCACCAGGTGACGCTGCCAGACCCATCTAACAGAACATCTCAGAACTGTATTTGAAAAATATAATTTAAACTCTTCATTTTTTGAACTACCAATATAATAATTATCTGCTAACGGTCGTTTTACTTGAGATTCAGCTGCAAAGTTGATGAGTGATTAGCATTTGATGCCATCTTGAACATCCGCAATTGAGATTTTCTACAATTTAGAACAGCATTTGAAAATGAAATCTCACGTTCCATGGTTGCCTCCTCGCGCATCGTACAGGGTGTTTCCTCGATTTTCCTGTTTTGTAAATTCCATGACTTTTCAATGACTTCAATAATTTTGTCATTGTCTATTAAAAAATGGGGCCATTCACGTTTTACGCAATCACAAAATTCTGATTTTCAGACATACCCTCCATTATACTGATGACAATCATTGGCCAAAACACGCAGTATAAGCGAAATCTGTTTTGCAAAATTGGATGACAAATAATGAATATTAACCCTAATTTGTATTTTGCTAATCAAAGGCAAAATTCAATGACCCTAATGTAAATTTCAAGACTTTTCAATGACCTGAATTTGATGGTATGCATGTATATGATGGGCGGCAAATTCAAACTCAGGAAAAATTCAGACAAACGCAACCACTACCATTACATTTTAGAGACATGAAGATACGGAGAATTTTCTTTGTTGTTTGGCTAGTTATGTATGCCAAATGCTGATATATTTCAAAAGGAATACAACTGTTCCGTCACCTCGGAGGAAATATTACCAATAACAAACGAATTCTAAACGGATTTTTGTGTATCCTGCATCGATACGAATTTTTCAAACAACAGACATTGGTCCAAATTTATATCTAGTTACCAATATTTGATTTTGTTCAGTTGTTTGGTCAATGCACACAAAATAAATTCAACAAACAAGTTCAACATCAGTTCAACCAAACAAGTTCCGGACTTATTCTATTGGAAAGAATGCACCTAAGATGTGCTTGCTTTGAAAGATTTTCCAAGAAAAGACATTCGATAAAAGTGCTGTCGTAGGCGTGGGCGCAATTCGAAACTAACATGTAAGCAAGAGCATTACACGTAGAAAAACGATGAGAATTCCAGGAAATTCGCTAAGTTAGACCCATCTAATGTATACTGTGTCATGCCTACCTGCTGCTCTACGGAGCCAGCACCAAAGAAATGCACGCTGAGAGATTTAAGATAAACACTGGAGGATCAACAACTTACCTAGAAGTAAAAAAAAATGGAAAAATAAATTAGTTACATTTCACACATGAGCAAAGCCGTCGAGAAAAACAGCTAAAAAATGCAACGCAGAGGCTCGAGGAAGGGATTAAGGATGAAATAGGGATTAATTCTGGCAGCGAGCAGATGCCAGGTGCTGCAGTTAATAAAAAGGTGAAGCACTTGCTCCTTAATTGGAGGCCCCAACTGCTGGCGGATTTTCAGAGCAAATAAATAGTACGAGATGGGAAATCCCCTCGAAATCCGCCAAATTATGTTTATATAGGGTTGGGTGCTATCGTTCATGATTAAAAACATGGACAGGCAGCTAGGCCTTATTCAAGTTGCGGCGCTTTGGCTAAGGGAATTCAACAGGACTCGTGCAGGGGGCGCTGCGATACGCGCTTTTTATCAATGACTATGTTAACAATGCTAATGTTATCACTATGTTTGACAGTAATAAATAAAAAACAAGTTATAAATGATTCAAAGATTTCAGCAAAAACAAGCATCGAGCTCATACGAAGCTAAAATCAACCTCAAATTCTACCAGCTTTTAGCAAAGTACATTAATAATTTCTTTATGTTGGAAAGATGCGAAAGATGTATATGTATTTGAAGAAGGTAAGAGATGCAGTAATAACAACTATATTTCGATGTGGAAATATTTGCGCATTTGCTATTTTCACTACAAAGAGTCTAAATATACAGCTTTAAAGTATTTTAAGACGAATTTACAGTCTGTGACAAACGTAACATCTTATTTTCAGTTACATATGTATGCATACGTATGCATATAAGGAATTTGTTTATTAATATCAATTAGATAAAACAGAATGTAAAACATTTTGCGATACGCCAAAGTAAAATAAAACTGTTTCAAGTCATAGCTAACATGCACCTGTACTGTTCATGTATGTACTACATAGTTTCGATACCTGTTTTATACATCCACAATTACATTGAACTCATTACATTACAGAGAACCAGGAGTTGCACCAAACTCAAATTAGATAAATTGGCTATAAACCCTGCCTTAATCCCCGATAACCCTGAATTGCGTTGCTGCGCAATCTGCCCACGAAAAAAGGATGAAACAAACCTTCCTAAATTTGAGCAAAACGCTAAAAGATGGATGTTAAAACGCATCAAATCTCCATAAATAAATAAGTGCGTGGCTTGACCCATTTTCGGGGCTAGGATTGCCAGCGTTTTTGTTTAACCCTTCGTTTCATTTATTGCTCAATTTCTGACACTCGGTAATATATATGGCGAAAAAAGAACCTGACAGGGTTAATATTAATCGCCAATAAAAGGCATTTGGCTGCCTTTGAAATATGGCAGATAAAACATTTATTACTTAGCCGGGATAAGGGCGATGGCGGAGAAAAGAAAAAGCCTCTCATTGGTGGAAAGAAGCTAAAAAAATTGGCGATCGAACGAGTCTGGAGTCAAATTTTCACGAAATTTGGGCACAATTTTATTGCAAAACCCCCGTTTCCCAGCTCAGAAATGACATACTGTAGTTGGATTACGTTTCAGAAACATTCTTCGCAGAAATGTCGATGGGCGCTGCTCAAAATTATTTAATGGTCATTTAGGAATGTCTCGACCGCATGTACAGGGTGAGGCAACGTTAACGTCGTTTATGGTCATCAATATAAAAAAAAATGAATAAAACTTTCAACAACAGAACAACTTAGGCGAATAAAAACCAATTTTCGAAGGTTTAAGAAATAAAAATTAAATGCATTTGGTTTAGCGTACATTCTATAAGATTTCAATAATATATCATATAAGTGGTTATTGCAGTGGGTATTGCAGTGGTACTGCCTTTGTGGACATTTAACGTCTGCATGGAATTGAAAGGCAAAATGTTTAGCCTCTACTTAACGAATTTTTCAGTGTCCACTGTATAATTTAACAAAATCTTCCGTTGCATATGCATAGGTTAACTGTATGTAATATCATTATTATTTTAAATATATTTTTATTAATTATCAGATTATTGTATAAAAATAAAAACATAGAAGGTGGATGCATTTGAAAGTTTCTATCTTTTGTGTTACAATTTGAACGCCACTATCCGCCAAGGCAGCTAAAATTAATAGTATAAGGTACATTTAGCAAAACCTCTCCTTGCTCGAACTTGCCCAAGATTATTTTATACTTAAATTTCCCAGGTAAAAGCCAATTTGAGATTTCCGCTCATAATATTGGAATGCGATATCATAAAATGGAAAATCCTGTCGCACATTATACGAATAATTAAATCTCCAGACTTTTTACATTCTTGAAAAACATCATTGGTATTATTTAATCAAACTGACAATTCCCCACCTCTATTTGCAATTTTAGATAACGTGAGACTTAGGAGGAGTTGTTGACCACTTGTCTTGAAAGCCCCCTATCCATTAAATGGTATTTTTACAAAGGTTTCCTTATGCTGTCATACATTATTTTGATACAGACAATCAGTATCATGTAATTGAATATATTGAAACAAAAATTTATCAAACAACGTTTTACTAATTTTGTCTACCTAGAATTGCAAAATTGCCCACTGTGCGACGTTATTGTCGTCCTTTCCAAAGGTTCAAGTAAGAAGCAGCAGTAACTCCATAGGCAGCATGCAAGCATGGCAATCCATCGCCATAAAAATCTGTTCAACTTGCTTAAATTCGAGTAAACCTAAAGTTTAATGTTGCACACTCCAATTGGCGCAGTTTGAATCGCGCATCATTTGCAAACCAAATCACTCATTGTATCGAAATTTACAATGGAGCGATAAATTGGCGTAAAGGCCTCGCCTAGCGAAAGCCTAATGTTGGAGAGCACCGTAGGAAAATAAAAAAAAAAAACGAAAAAAAAAGAGGAAAAAGGGGAAAAAAACTGCCTTACGTAGGACTCGAATCGGGGCAAAAGGGAGAGTAAAAGGCGACAAAGCATCAGCAGCAGTGCCGTTGTTTGCGTCTGCACTCGTATTAAAAGCGAACGATTTAACATAATCGCAATTGAATATAAAATACGCCGAGCATTTGGCCAATTTGCATACATTGAGGCGCTAAATGCCTGTCAGACACACTGTAGACGCGATTGCGCACGTAGTAATCCGTGGGTTAAAACGCGAAAAAAGGCGAGAAAAAATGGAGAAAAACCGCAAAAAAGGGTCAAATTAGATACACAGCAGGAAGCAGTATATACGACGGAAAAACTACAAGACATGCTTCTATAGCACGTCCCAGGTTAAGAGTGGGCAATTTCACTCTGCCCTCTGGTGGACGTTTTGAACCACATCACTTGCTTGATATTGGAATACATTAATACAAGGTTCCTAGAGATGACATTTTCAACTTCCCTGACTTTTCCATGTTTTAAAACAAATTTCCCTGACCACCCTGAACAATGAAATTGAAAAAAGTGAAGTGCCAATGCAAGGAATAATATATCCATTGCTTATGATATATATGTGCATGTATAAACAGGAGGTGGAACACAGATTTTCACTGGGAAGCAGCAAATTTAGATTATTTTCTTAAAATTTCTTTAACAAAATTGCTTGTCATCTCTTGATTTTTGTGATAACCAATTACTAGCTATGCATAATCTGTTATTGACGCATTGAAATGTCCTGAATTTTCAAAGTAAATCAAGTTCCCTAACTTTTCCATTTTTTCACCAGGTCTGGGGAAACCCTGTAATACGCCTGGTATAATTTCGAATGGAAATCAGGTTAAATTGCGCCCCAATTGGAATTCTGGCATGTGCAATTTTTAATAATAATAACAATAATAATAAACTTATCCACATGTGGAAAGGACTATTGATGGTTGACCAGCAACACTAAAACATTTTAATTTTGCATTTTTAATTCGTGCAATTTTCTAACCAAATTTATTAATATATTAAATAATTAAGAATTTACAGCTTACAACACTTACTAATAAGCTAGTAAGACTATTTCAAAATATGAAGAAACCTAGTCAATACTTTAGGGTAACTACATGTGCATGTATATTCTTATGCAGCAGTATACACGAGTACTGCGATTTTGTTCCATACACGTATTTGCGCTTTTTGTTCCATATTTGTTCTTTCCGTTCCATAATGGTCAGCTGACAGAAACGACGCATCGGTCACTCGTCAATCTCGATACAACTCGATTTACCCTCCTTCAGAAAATTAAGCCGAGTGAATCTGACTGTTTGCTCGCGAGATTTGGTAGCGTCTGGCGGTCACGATTGGACAGCAGTCAAGGAACAGTTGACGTCGTTGCCGCCGACTAGCAAGGACAGCTTAAAACAGTGGTGTGCATAACTTCAGCATAACTTATCAATGCCCAGGTACGAGATACAGTATTAAAAAACACGAAACTGTGCAAAGGTTTTCTGGTTAGTACAAATTACAGACAAGATGTGGTCAAACAAATCAAGATTGGACATTCCTGGTGGCGCCACCAGTTGAGTTCGACCCCAAGAGCACATCGCTCCCGCCAAATGCATTCAATTTAATCCGGGCAGATGGGCCGAATTTAATACCCCTCCTTTTCTACTTTATTGGAATTTTATCCATCCGAAGAGAGCAGTTTCGCCTCTGCAAATGCTCTCTTTTAGCGCTTTTTGCGACAAGTTAATGCGGACGTCTGTGATGAGCATGGCGCCTGCTTTAATGGCGGGCTTTAAAAGATTTAAGCTTTTTGTCTTCCATTCTAAAGTCTAGTGCAATTAAACGAATTCGGGAGATTTCGAATAGGACATCCAGCAACCGTCTCGGATGCCAATGCCATTTCCCAACTTATTGCCCGACATTAACCAGGGACGTGGAATCGAGTTTGCCATCTTGGAGGGAAAAATAAACGTTGTTGAGCAAATGCTCACAGACCACATTTGGAGCAATGCGCAACGAAGTATTTGCTCGCTATGGCATTATGATTCATTTCTACTACCCACGCTTTGACACCAATGGAATTTTTCAACAAGGTAAAAGAAAACTGCTTGAGACCATGATCGTAAACCGACCATTTCCTTAAGATTCATAATAAACCCCCAGGTGTGTGTTTTCAAGAACCCTGTTTTCGTAACAGCCTATTTTAATTTAATTGGAATGAAAAACAGCACGAGGTGTCCCAAAAGTTTCTAAAAAAAGTCTGGGCCCTATTACACAACAAAAAGTTTCTACACATCTTTGTTATCACTTCCCACCTTACAAGCTGGGCCCTATTCCACAAAGGTACGGAGTTGTACTTTTAAGAACTATGGAGAAACACAGTACATACAAGCGTTTATTACTCCATACCTTACAAGTTACAAGTACATTTTATCGAATTATGAGCATTGTGTTTCACAAAGATTCGCCATTTCCACGGCAAAATTTAAAATGGAAAGAAAGCCCAGAGGAGCCCATCGGGGTGCCAAATGATTAACACATCAGGCACCCCGTGGCGTTGGCGTCGAATGAGCGTAACGACCTCTACTGGTCTTAACTTCACCCAGTTCGCCCTAGGATAGTTCTTCCGATAGCATTTTCACCATGTGTAATGCACCATTTGCCCCCCATTCAGCTAACCAAACAGAATTTCCAGAAGATGTGCCGTGCTAGCACCACGACCATCAGCCACCCCCTCCTCACTGGATTGGGAGTGGGGTAGGGTAAAGGGTGGTGGTGGGGGTCTGTTTAAACTTGGCCACCCCCACTTAACGTCTGAAGCTGGCGTCCTGGTCGCAGCAAAGATTTACGGCGTTGCCGCGCTCTCTTGCCATCTCCATGGAAAAGAGAGCTTCAAATGCTCCCATGGCGCCCCTAATTCACGTGCTCTTGCTCCTCCATAAAACAACAATGGGCTCGAAAACAATAGTTAGCATTTCCCGTCGGAATTGGAGTGGAGAAGAGCGGAAACGAGGCGGCGACGCAGCAAATCGAGCGCCAGGACTCTGGAGGCAAAGGCGATGGGGCAGCCACCATCAACCCCCACTCAAGTCTGGCAAGGAATCCAAGAAGTCTCACCAACACATGGTGTTTCTTGAAATCTTCAAGGCGCGTCTTTTGGTGCCAGAAAAAGCGTGGGCTTTACTTTAGTCTACAGAAGTCTATGCTCCAAAAAAGAAACAATGGAGGTACACTCAAGTGAAGTCCAGTACATATTTCAACTCTAGTCCTTCAGTAGGACATAAGCAGCAAAATCGCAAAACCTTCCCACATTACAAAAAAAATAATTTTCAAAATAACTTTCAAGAACAACATTTTGGAAATTTGGAACTACTAAAGTTTTCATTTCATGCATTTGGTTCACAGGGAGTACCAGCAGACGGCGCTGTAGCCGCTAGAATCGAAAATGGCGTCTATGCAGGGATAAGCTCAATGTGTTGTATGATACAAAATCTCCTGTGTTAGGGTTCACCCATAAAGGCCGTCCGGGAAGGGGGTACTCCAAAACCGGACGCTGCCGAACAGGAGGAGGGATACAAGGAAAGACGTCCGGATCGTCAATTGGAATTTCGAGTTCGATACGGAAAGAACTGATTGAAAAATCAGGGTAAAATGTTTGAAAACTGAAAAACTTATGGTATTTGGGTCAATTTTCTGGTCAAATATTCATGTTTGCACTGATGATATTCTGGTAATTCATCATATTCATTTACAACTGGCCTGTTCTTTTGTTAGAATTATCTGTACAATAAACCAGACATCTCGATTTGACGATTATAAATAAAAGTAATATATTATGTGCTTTGTTCGATGTTGATCAAAGCTTCTTTGCCAAATCGGACCAGACATGCTGGAGGATCACAAAAACCATGAAAATTCCAGGACATGATTTTCATATGGCCCCTAACTCTTCAATTACTAAATTATTTTTAAAATTTAACTTTTGTAATGAGGGTAGGGCATTATGATCACCCTGTGGGTATTAACCCGGTATGTATCCACCTTGACGAATTCTTTGTTTAAGCAGTTAATACACTGAAACATTTATTTCTACAGAAAATACAGAAAATAATTAGGTTAGGTTAGGTTAGGTGCTTAAACAAAGCTTAACCTAACCTAGCACCCTTCACTGGATTTGGCGCCCAAGGTGGATACATACCGGGTTAATACCCACCCTGTGATCCTACGTGTTGGACATTAAAAATACGAGAAAAGCTGCACCTGAACTATCCCTGACCTAGCTTACTGATAACAATGAGCCCACTTTAGCTGCCTCTAACAGCCAGGAGGCAATCACAGCTAGCCTAAGTGCAGTTTGGAGAAGCCCACTTATTAACCCTGCCCCAAAAACATTATGCAAACAACACGACACTTAAGGCAAAGAATACAGAAATTCTTGATGCAGGGATTAAGGGCAAAAAGCCATGCGGGATGGCGGGAATTGTTAAACGAAACCACCGAGGTGGTAGAACTTATCATGCCAATCTGCTCATAGAATTGCATGCCCATACGGATTCTTACTATTGGTCTTACTTTCTGTATGCAATTCGACGTTAGAATTCTCTTCCAAAGGATAGCCTTAAGCTTCCAGAAATTCAATTTGACAATGATGTCTTGGTGGCACCCACCAAATTTTAATTTAGGTTGATGGACTACACCCCCTACCACATGGTATTAAATTACTAACAGTAGGGTACTGAGTTGAATTGAATTGAATTGGAAGTTTAAAATCTAGAGAGATGGCGGTCAAAAGCAAAAGCGGATTTTCAAAACAAACATTTCTAACGAGGCCACAGAATGGAAAATCAAGGACCTGGAAGTGCCCGCCCATGATTTCAAAAACGCTTAATTCCAGTACATTTCACAAGAGATGAGCAAGGAGTGCGAGGGAAAGAATGAAGAAATGGCTAAGAAACATACTCGCTCATTATTAATATTGGATGGGTGCAACTGATGTTCCAACAATGTTTAAATTAAACTTCATTCCACGAATGGGGCAAATGGCATAGTCGCTGGAGCTTAAGTGCAGCGTCGCTTTGCAGTGAGAGAAACCAGTCATAAATGCTTTTAAACAAAGAAAAATCCCATCAGCATCAGATGGAAATTATGGAAAACTATTTCTTATCCACTTTCGCGAAAATAAATCTTTTGAGCAGAAAAAATGGGCCTGGTAAGCGTCAGATAGGAAGGGGAGAAGGGCGCAAAAACAATGTCAGGAGCAGAAAATTGGCGGGGAAAATAAGAAAATAGGGTCACTGTTGAGGAGGAAGATGGAAAAGAAGTTATATAAAAAAGATATTAAAAAGTACAGCGAATGAA
This sequence comes from Kryphioiulus occultus, assembly GCA_034687865.1. Lineage (NCBI taxonomy): Eukaryota > Metazoa > Arthropoda > Diplopoda > Julida > Julidae > Kryphioiulus > Kryphioiulus occultus. The sequence continues at coordinate 27,747 of JAQGAF010000674.1, read as the reverse complement.
ATCCTGACAAAGAAGCGTAAGCTGGGGTTAGCTTTGTAATAAATTGATTTTAGAAACCATTGCCTTTTTACGAAAACTCAAGACCAGACCATTACTGGGAGTAAAAATCAATTACATAATTTTTACCAAAAATTTGAATACACGTAGTTCAATTAACGATGTTCTCTATCAGAAGACAAGTTGAACCAAGCAGTACGACTGGCTGAATCTTCAGTTAAATTTCCCTGACTTTTCCAGGCAGTTTTTGCCAAATATTCTTTTCGAATTTAACACTTTCATCAGATAAGATCAAAAATTAATAACTAGGATAACACTGAGAAGTTTTTTGTTCAAACCACTAAATCCAAAATACTGCATTTAGGCAATACTTTAAAAAATTACCATAAAATGCGGATTTAGAAAAAAATGACAACAAATGCAACTTTTCTAATACATTTCCAGACGTATGACTTTCACATGTTTTCCAAGCGGCCAGTCATTGATTAAAGTAGCGAGTAGTCATTAAGCGGAAAAAAGCGTATGTATCTAAATATGCAACCTGGTTAAAAATCTTCGATGGAATGCGATAAATAATAAGCGTAGAAACAAACTTGATGCTCTAAACCACAAAGAAGTAATAAACCCAATTACAAATGTAGTACAGTAAAACTGCTAAGTAAAAGGTTCGTATCGTTGACAGAAAATAAATTGACGAAAATGAGAATGCAGAAACAAAATATGATGTTGACAACCTACAGAAAATGAAAATAAGTCTAAGGAATAATTTTCAGGAAAAAAGTAATTAAATTTGTTTTCACATTTAAAAAATCTCCCTTAGCAACTAACAAAGTGGGAAATGAATTATTATTTAGGAAGACGGAAGCAGACAACCGAATGCATGCACAGTGATTAAACAGCAACTGACAAATTAACCTAATTAATATAAGCGTGTACGGGTTAATGATAAAAAACGAGCCCAAAGTCACAGGGACCAAAAATTAATTGAAAACTGACGAAACAGAAGAAATACAGGGGCAAAAAATTGCGGGAATTGTCAAATAAATTACCAATACATTCGTCGCGTATGTAAAAAATAGAACATATAACCCTCGAAAATACGAAATAAAATTATCTGCAATGAATAAACAAACAAATTCAACTAACTGGACAAGAGATTACTTGGGTATTTGAAAATTAATTTCCTTCAGACATTTTTCTCCATGTTCAATGTAATAGCAACTAAGCTATTGAATAAGTAAATCATAAAGTAAATCAGCACTATTATACATGCTGTATATTATCAAAATTAATGCGTTGTGTTTCATTCTTTCAAGTTTCTTGCAAAAAAAATAATAAAATAAGGAAAGAAAATGTTTTGCTTTGTTGTTGCACAGACAATTCAAGAGAATGTACACATTAGATTATTTTTTTTGTTCAAAAAATACCTCCATAGGCCATAATTTTTTTTATAAAATTAAATTTATTTGTTGATGTTCAACAAAGTTGATACTGTAAGATTATATCGCTATGAAAATTACTCAAACTTTCTAAGTTAAATAAGCTATAATTTATATGATAGACAACGAATATTGTTAACTAAACTGTAGGTATTATGCATTAAATATAGTGAATTCACCAGTGTTACGAAAATTTGAACACCTAAGGCGCGTAAAACTGGCACTGTTTCATTACCGAAGTTTTTTAAAACATGGAACAACGTAACCAATGATTAACAGAATTCCCAGTAAAGCAGGTTTAACTGATGTCACAACTTACAATTTCTCATAACTTTTACAATCAACAACAGAACAACTCCTGCAACATGGCTGCTATAAGAAAAATGCCCGTAGCAAACGCAATCCTAAGCAAGGCTCAAGTTGAGCTGAGTAGGTGCGGGGTCACCGGGGTGAATCGTTAATTTGGGAATAGAAAGAGTGGATCAAGGCACGCCAAAATTGAGGCAAAATGGAATCATCTAAACCAGGCATAAATTTTATAGGCTCAATTTTCCAGCTCATATCGCCACGTCTTATATCAGGTGCAAATCGAAATCGAAGAAAATTGCGTGAATATATTCTCGCAGATTAGACGAACGGCTACAATCACTCTTATATAGGCAATAAAAAACCGGGCAAAAAAATCCAATTTTTCAAAATAGGTTATTACCGAGAATCCCGGTCTTATTCCAATGCCGAACAAATATACCCTGAAAATTCTGCTACGAAATGCTCGCAAGCGCGGCCAATAGGCATTACACGTAAAATCAACTTTTTTTTTTCTTGGGGAAAAAACTTGCGCTGTATGCCGAGCATGTTCAACGGCTTTTCGCACAGAGTAGTTCAAAATTAGATCTAACCTTCCACTCATCAAGATTTTATTTTCTCAAAATGCTGTTGCCAAAGCTCAACTGGAATGAATAGTGCAAAACGAAATCCAATATTCATGGCAGGCTCCAGAGGCGCACGTCTACTGAGGAGGGAGCGCCGCAGCAAGAAAAACAGGCAACGAGCCCATGGACGAAACAGCAACAAACGAGCCAAAAAATTTCATTTGCTATTGTGAAGAAATGGAGGAAAAAAAAAACTGCCCCATTTTCACCTTGCCTTCGAAATCAACGCCTATGTTTACAATCTCGCTCAATTTTAAAACAATTAACGTTGGGAACTAAGATATGAGCAATGAACGTGTAACGGGTTAGCCACGAGCTTCCCAAATTTGGGTAAATCGCACATAATTGGGTTGTTTGGATAACGGAACTATGGAATTCAAATTGAACTTTACAGAGAGAGTTACTCTGAAGAAAGCGATCAGACACTGTGTATTAGATGATACTGAAAGTGGTAAGAATTACAGGGTTCCCTTAAAAATGAAATTTTCCACTTCCCTGATTTTGCCAGGTTTTGAAATAAATTTCCCTTACTACCCTGACCACTGATAATGTAAAATATGACCTATAGAAATGTAAAGCATGCTATATTTATTGCTTGTTTTGTCCATACAAGAGACACACTGTAGAACGCAAATTAGTACAATGAAACAACAAATTTAGATTTGGATTGTTGTGAAATTAACAAAATCATTACAATTCCCCTGACTTTTTCTAAGTAAATTTCCAAGTTGTCCAGGTCTGGGGGAACCATATATTATTAGATTAAAACATTTTTGATGATACTATAACAAACATCTTTCCTGAATTGGGTTGAATAGACTTTTTCATAAGAGGTTATGGGTAACAAGGACTTTCTGAAAAAATGTTTATTAATTGGGAAGCTAGTTATTACATTGTTTTTTACGAATAATATATACTAAATACATGCATTTAATCTGAATTGGATTAAAAAGGCTTTCTGATAAGTGCTTTTTTCTGAAAAGCGGTTTTTGGGTAATGAACAATAAAGTTTGGGAATCTCTGCTTTAAATAGTTAGTATTAATTTGCTATTTAATACAATTGAATAACTACGCGATAGGCTTGTCTATTTAGATTTAAGCAATTTTGCTGACACTACTGTATAATTGATTTTAGCAGAATTCGGTAAAATATAATTTTATAAAACACTACATTAAATTGGAAAAAAGAAACATCCACGACACTCCAATTATTTTCCCATCATTCATTGCCAGGATGATAAGCGGTTTTTGCGAGATGAAGAAAACGTTTGGGAAGCACTGGATTAGCCATTAAATTCACCTTGAGGCCAACCTGCGAGCATCCTCAAGTTAAGGTCAGAAGTAATTTCAGAAATGTAGTAACAACAGACTACTCAGGTACCTGGGTAAAACAGTCAAGTAGCTGAATTTTCCAGGCCATGTGTAACTTTTGCCATCAATTACTTCCTACCCTACAATCTCCCATTAAGTTCGAACTAATGCTTCGCCCCAACATACATTAAGGCGCAAATTAAGCCACCGTGGAGAAAAGCACTTGGAAGAAAATAATTAAAATTCCATTTATTTTGATCGCAGCGGTTGTTATGGGAGTAAACCTGAAAAACACGTTCTCCACTAACATAAATTAATTAAAAATTCAGATGTGTGATTTATGCAAATCAGCGGCAATCTAGTCACGACGCTAGCCTGCATGTCAATGCGCTTATGCTGAATAGCAATTAGTCGAAAACACATCCAAACAGTCATTCACTGCTCGGAATATTGATGAATAATATGCCACCAAAACCAGAAAAAGTTGAACGAAAACCAATCAGAAGATGCATGTTGATTTGTGAGGGTTTTTTCAATGGGTTCAAGATGGCGGAAAATAAGGCAGCTTTTACAGAAGGAGTCGGAAGAAGTGGAATAAAAAAGTAAATTAAATTGGAGAAAAAAGAAACAAAACCACGACACCACAACTATTTTCCCATCATTCATTGTCAGGATGCAAAATAGAGCATCGGGATAAAAAATGGGCCAGCCATTGATCAAGCCAGGCTGCTTGCCATTCTCCGAATACTTAAAAATCATTACGATTGAGAGATTTCAAAGCAGAATCTTGAAAATGCCATCATTCAAAGCGTTGCTAACAAGAGGATGGAGTACGAGCAGTTGCGCAATGGTCCCCAACTTCTCATTGACAGCAACTGTCGGTTTATCGTCATTGCAGGAACGAAAAATGCAGCCAAACAGGAAACGACTACAGCAAGAATTCGGTATAAGATTTGCAAGGATTTAAAAAAAACAGTGAGACAACTTCAGAATTCTACAAAGGTTTGAAAAAATTGAGAAAATCAAATTCTTCGTGATTCCACCAGATTTCTGAAGAACATAAAACACAGACTCCACATTCTACAACTACGAGTATTTCTATTTAAAGAAATGACAAGGATTTGTGAAAAACTTATGGAAATTACCATTCTAGTAGATATTTAGCATTACGGGTCTTGAACCCTTAATACAATTAATTCCGCCATTTCACAAGAATTTGAAAAACGTAGCGGAGACTTCAGAAATCTACAAGAAATTGTGGAGAAGAGCAACTAACATGCCGGAGAACAGCAAACAAACATTCTGGAGAAGACCAACAGAATTCTGTAAAAGACCAACAGAATTCTGTAAAAGACCAACAGAATTCTGTAAAAGACCAACAGAGCTCTGGAAAAGACCAACAGAGTTCTGGAAAAGACCAACAGAGCAGCGGTGTTCAGGAGAAGAATTAAGATTCTGAAGAAGAGCTAGATTCTGAAGAAGAGCAAAGAATCTGAAGAAGATCAAAAATTCTGAAGAAAAAACGCACAAGATTTTAACAGGATTTTGAATGAAAAGATTTAGAGACAGAATCAGCTACCCAATCACAATTCCTATTCCACTAAAGGGTATTTTGACAAATACATGTAAGTCCATTTGCCAGTGGGTCCCAGCTAGTTGATAGGGGATCGGCGACGCCGTCGTCAGCGCTATGGCGCTGCAGGAAGGACCGAAGTGATTTGGGGAAGGCGCCATTTGCACCAATGGCCCATTAGGCGCAAAACATGGACGCCGCGAGCACTTCCTTCCTCAAAAGACCGTGGAAATTCATGGCGCTCCAAGAGTGGTGACTCGGATGGTTTATGGCCCAGAGACTGCGGCGCCAGGCGCCAAAGACTCGCAACGAAAGATCAGCAAAATAAACGACGGTCATATATCTCCTCAGAGGGTATACCCTGCGCAGCTACAATTCACCATGGCATGGCAGCGCCACTATAATGTCCAAAGCGAGGGAGGAAAAGCAGCAAAGGCAAAATTTTAGAAAAAAAAATATATGAAAAATAGAAAAAACGGCAAAGAATGGGCGTGCCATGAAGCATGAAATACCGGTCTTAAATCTGACCACTCATTTCGCATTATAATGGACGAAAAGTTGAAGGACGTCTTGGACAACTGATTCTAAAACCATGACAAACTACCAGCAACCCATGCATAAAAGCTATGAAATTCAGCACAGAAGTACCAGCAAAATGACGGCCAAGACCAATAAGCTAAGTTTCAATTTTGAGAATAAACTGTAAAAATGAGAGTAAAAAGTTTCACTTTCGAGAGCAAAATGTATAAATGAGAATAAAAAGCTCTGACTAAATGGAGAACTTCCAAAGGCTTGTGGCCAAACATCAATTATGGAAAGAAATATCCAGTGAATGGGAAATTGAAGCGAAAACGGCAGCTATTGCTGGCTGATTTTTAGATGGGATTTTTACTGAACACAGGTCCTGTTCCAAATGTACACCTTTTAAATAAGGCAGGTCAAATTTATGTTACAACATAGTGTAAATTTAATTTACAATTAATGTCATAATAATAACAACTCAATAAATAACAAAAATTTACCAATCCAATATAAGCTTAAGTGGCAATAACATTTTGACTCGCCCTGTGTATATTTCAGGTTTCTACCAGAGATGACATTTTCAACTTCAAGGTTTTAAAACAATTTCCCTGACCACTGAAAAAGAAAAAAAAATGACATGCTAATGTTAGGAATGCTAAATTTAAAGCTTATTATATATACAAACATGAGGTAACAGTAAATTCAATTGCAGTTTTAAATTTCTTTCGCAGACTTGCTTGTCATCTCTTGCATCTCTCGTTTTTTGTGCTTACCAATAACCGATTCAATTTCCCTGACTTTTTCCAGGTTTTCCAGGTCTGTGTATTAGAACTACTCGTTAAGTTTGCTTGTTGTCGGATCTTTTATTTTTTTGCTTTGTGCCCATCTAGCATTGGGATAATAAGACTAAGGCTTCTCCTAATGTCTCGTTGGCTAGCAGTGATTGCCCGCCTATTTGGGGCAACTACAGCAGATGTTGCATGTTTATTAGGTTTAACTTTCTTATTTCCAATTTCCCACACCTTGCATACCAGTATCGACTATTGAAATGGTAGATTTGAAATTACTGTTTTTTAACCCAGATTTTTTCACCCTCGACAAATTCCAAATTTTCCTTTTGTTTTTCACCAGCTGCAGGTGGATTCCCTGGGATAAAGTACCCAACAAAAAAAGTATATTTTTTTTTCGTTTTCACTTTTTAGGAATAAAAGTTGTGTTAAGTTTCTGAGCAGCAAAAGCTTTTTTCGTGGACAAATCGTCTCGGGATTTCTCTGGAAATGTCGCTGTGCCCAATCCCTTTAACAAAATCAATATACATACGGGCGAGTAGCTTCGCTTTGCTTTTTTTTTACTTTCTTGGTACAAGAACTAGTGCAACTCGCTCGCCTTTGTGAAAGCTGCCGTACAAAAAGGTGGTGTGCGAAAATCATTCATTAAAAAATCATTTCTTATGAAAAATGGGGCAGATTTGCGATCGAGGCGCAGGCAAGATTCCCGCAGATGTTCCCCCTAAGCCTGCGCATTTATTCACTGGCTCGAACCGTTTGATTAATTAATCTTTCAGAGACTGGCTTAATTGCCCAACATCTAGCCGTACTGGGTGCAACCAAAATCGACTGCTGAAGGCATTTAAATTATTACTGCCAACTTCTCTGAAATGAAGTGCAACATCTAGCCGCGAATAATCTCTACACCCCTTCCCCTACCGCACGATATTCACTTACCGATTGTAGTGTAATGAGTTGAATTGAAATTTTCGAACACGATTGTAATTTTCAAGCTTATTTCATCGATATAAAATGCCGGACGGCATTATTAGAAACAAAATCAAACTGCAGTGCGAGTGGGATAATCTTAAAATACTTAAATCTCAATAAAATGTAGTTTCGTGACTGGGCAAGAGCCGACACCACTAGCATCCTGCTTGCATTTCGCAAATAGAATATAACAATGCAAACATTTTTTTCCTTGTTGTTATAAGAATGTCCTCAAGTAAGAAATGTTGAAAAACGTCGCGACGTTAAATACCTAAATACCGATACTAATCAATTGGCTGATGCAAACATTCAATTTTCCTGACAGTCCTTACATTTTCAGGAATTTTAATGAATTCCATGCCACTTTTTCATTTCCATGACATTCCCTGATTTCCCTACGATTTTCTATAAATCAGAGCTGAAATCCAATATTTGTGATCAAGCATTGCAAAAAAAACACTTTCCCTATGACGACGTTTTTCCAGATCATTCGCTTGATTATTACTTTTATTGACGGAAATTCATCATTTCTGAATACATTTTTTCATTCAAAGTTCAAAAAAAATTTTGGTCAGTTTTTTTTTCTTTCCTTTTTCTTTTCTTTATTTGGTAGCCTTTGAGCCAGGCAATCATTGTCAACCTATGAGCTGTTAGAAGAAGCCAACTTTTTATCTTTCTGATTGCGTCTGGCGGAGCGGGCATAATGTAAAGTGCAATCATTAAGATATTTTTTGTGTGCTATGTCTGCAATGATAACAAAAGCTGGCATAAAGGGGGGGGGGAGGTCTAAAAATAGTTAAAACTGATGAAAATAATTAAACGTGCTCTATTATTTCGTATACTCCGCTCCCTGAAAATTAATACCACATTTGGTGTTTTAATCAGTTGCAATGTTTTCAATGAGTGTTAATTTAGTATTTATTTGTCGCATCAATGTACACATGGGTCGGAGATAAAAAAATCCAGGTAGGGAGTGACACAAGGTGGATGCGACAGGAGACAATGCTGGGTGCTCAAGTCACCACTAACGCATGACCCTTCAGGAACGCATGTATTGGATCCCAATGGCAAGCAATTTCCAGGAAATTCAAGAATTTTCTGAGATTTGCCTCCCCTCACGAGTCGCTAGCACCAACGTGGGGGTTTTATCAGGTCGTGTTTTCGCGCTCGACTAACGGCATGTTCGTTGATTTCCGTAATTGCGAAGCTTTTTCACATTTCTCCAAATGATTTACTTAATGCCTTCGCAACGATTTCAAATGAGCTGTTTACTCTTTATTGCTGCAACGTGATTATATCCAAATGATTGCGCCGCCGCCGCCGCTGTTGCACGATCCCATTAGGGCCGAGGCAAACATTTGCCACGTGCCAGGCACACACACATACACACTCTCGCCGAAATATTGAATTAGTTTGAATTGTAAATTGCACATTGCAGGATGCGCGAGATGCGAGCAATGAAATTCAAATCTGCGTCGAATCTCCTGCGTTTTTTCCCTCCCCTTCTCGCCCTTGTTTCGTCGAATTGCATTTGTTGCTATTTGCGCCGAGAGAAGCGGCCTAGGCAGTTAGTTGGGTAAACATTCTCCTACTTATGATTAGTAGGAAATTGGAGAAAAAAGAAGGATTCGAAAAGGCAAGTTTGTCAAAGCTTTAACAGGACTGCTACTACACTACAGCGAGAAATTCCACGCAAAATTTGTCGAAAATATCAAAAAACGAGCCCTGTGATGTCACTAAAATAGGGTTCGCAAACCGATCTTCATCTCAGAAATCATCGAGTCCAACAGCAATGCTTTACGAGCTGCCCGGGCAATGAAATCACAATTGTCCATTTACTATGCAATGTTAAATTGATTCAAAATGGCGCCACCTTTTCCATAAAATTCATACATCAACTCCCTCTCGCCTCTTGGCATACTAAGATTCAATTCAGTTCAACTCAACTCAGTACCCTACTATCAGTAATTAAATACCATGTGGTAGGGGGGGGGGTGTAGTCCATCAATCCAAATTAAGATTCGGTGGGTACCACCAAGACATCATTGTCAAAACCGATATTGTATACAACATCCAAATCCCTCCATCAAATGGATAACTTGAATTATGCAATGCCTTTGAATGACATGTGGGGTTTTCACGTGGGTTTCACGTGAAAGTAGCGAGATTTGCACGAGGACGCCATCTATTGAGTGATGCGAACTCGTTCCTGAGGGTAAACCTTAAGATTTCGGAAAGACACAATGGTAAAGTGTGTACGGAATTACTATGACACGTTCGATTCGGTGTCATTACCTCAAGATACATGTACGTCCAAATCATGAAATCCATTCAGGGTACCACTCAAATTATCAACTCGATTTCCCTGCCATTTCACATAAGTTTGTTTTAAAACATAAGAAAAATGACGGATTTTTTTAAAATCGGAAATGTGATAAATTTTATCTCAAGTTTTTAAAAAAGATGATAACCAATTAATTGACTTTCCCCCTTTAGCTGACATTCCTTGAAAGTTTCAGGAATTTTCATGAATTCTCTTATAATCCCTCACACTTTTTCATTTCCCTGACATTGCCGAATACTTTCAATTCAACTCAGTACCCTACTATAAGTACGTGACTACTATTTGGTATACTGGATCCATCAACCCTATGTATACTGTATACGAGCATTAGGGTGGACACCATCACTACAAAGTGAAGTTTTTGTAACTTAAGACTGTCCTTAGGAGGAGAATGGCAACGTTCAATAGCATGTCAACAGCATGGTTCCGAATGGGATCGGGGTTCCATGAGTGGATTGGAATGACAGGAACATCCAACCACTTAAGTGGTTTCGTTATAAAGATTCCCTAAGGGACAAACGTGGACTGCATTTTCGATTGGAAAGCGTTTAAAACCAAGAAACTGCTCGCTTACGTAACTAGTCCACCTCAAGAAGTTTTCAATATGTTTCTGGCAGCAACCATTCTTCATACATGCGCCAGTAGAAAAAAATCGTTGGGGTAGTAGGAGGAGAGTCGCGATTTGTCAAGGGCCAGAGTCTGAGGCATTTTTTTCACCTCCATATAATAATACACCAGCTATTTGTAGAGGGAGAAATAAATAAAGAGGGAAATGTAGGAGAATAAGCCGGCAAGAAAAATTACAGATGACTATCGCCCGGGCAATAAATAGCATTAGGGTGATGGATCGCGAGCGTATTTTCAATTACGACGTCGGCTAAGTCCGGGAACATTTGTAAAATCCTGAAATATATGCACCTATTACAAAGGCATTAGACTTCCAAAGCCTATTACACATCATTGCTCCAAGCGGCGGATGTGCGACAGGCCTAAGCCTCTAGGAAAGAGGCCACTTCCGTCACGGATGGCCCGTTTGCCAGCAACGATTTATCAGCGTCTGGAAAGATGCTGGACAATCGTTGATGGTGAACTTACAACCATTGGACATCTCCAAAGTTCACTAACTAGTCCTGGACAACCGTTATTACATGTATAAGGGGCCGTGCACAAACGACATCTAAGGTGGGGATTCAAAAAATAATACGACCATGTATGGCATGACTCTGGCAGAATCCTAGTACAGTGAAACCTTTATATAACGACCACTCGCGACAGGGGGGTAGAAAGTAATAGAAACATTGGCAAACGTAGGAATAGAATCTGTTAGTGTTGGCCGTATGAGTTGAAGAGCTGGAAGGCAACTGCAACGTCACTCCTGGTTAACATATCTCCAAAGTTGAGCAGATAACTGATTTCAGGCTCCAACTTCTCTAAAGCAACTGGAATATGTCCTTATAAATAAACGCTGTGAAATTCCATCGCAAAACTTTTAATTAAAACTTGTACGAGTCAATTCCTAGTAGGATTGAGACAGCATAGAGTAATAACCACCAAATTATTAAAACTTATTGACAGACTTACGAACAGGGATCCGTTGGTATTAAGTTGGCTACATGGTTTGAAGAGCTGAAAGGGCAACTGATTACCAAAATCTCCAAAGTTTAACAGTTTCGAGCTTAAGAGCGACAGATTTCATGCTTCTGCATCTCTAAAGCAACTCGAACATGTCCTTACAAATAAATTTATGAAATTACACGAGAGAATGTTCGGAACTTGAATGATTGAATTTTAAGTAGGACTGAGGCTATATTGAGGGAAAAAACCACCAAATTAATAAAACAACATGTATTTGCAGAAGGTGTTTGCAATATTTTGTCCAACTCCCTTTACAAGATATATTTGAACGAACGTCCAAGATTGGGAGGGGAGGAATGAAGGGTTGCTCAATTTGGTTGAAAATGGATTAGGGTCAAAAAGTCGATTTCCATGAACGTAATTTATGCTTCATTTACAACTCCTCGATCTTGCTCGGAGAATATGCTCAGGTAAAACAACACCTACTGTGAGTGTAGCTATGTTCGAAAAAGTGCAATTTTCTTAAAAATCGCAGCATTACAAATAGCATCCCACGAGTGGCAAAACCTACACACCGAGACATCAGTAATTAGCCCGATACTTTCCAGTTAATTAACCGCTGTCTCCAAACGCCGGTTTATTGGACCACCACCGGTTTTAGAGCAACAACAATACACACTCAGGATTAGGCCATTCATAATTAACGAGTTTTTGGGAAAAAGATCCTCGAAAGCCCACGCAACGGTGCATGGCCTCGACGCCAGCTTTTTAATACCAGAGATTGTTCCCGATGAGGCAGAGTATTAGAGGATCATATTTCATAACGACACGAGTATCGTGCGGAGAAAACAAAAGAACGAGGCCCAGGTCCCTATTGTTTTCCCCCATCACTTTCTATTAATATTTATGCAAAGACGGCTTTTTCGATTTTTTTCTCATTCATTTCGGAAAAAGGATTACAGCTACACTAACAGTACCTTATAGACGAAGCTAGAGCTTCAGCACGCAAAAATAACGCGCTTTTCTAGCACTTTTTCAAAAGCAAAATAATACAAAAAAGCTTAGGGTGCTCCTAATGCACGACTTTCATTCGAATGGCTTTAATAAATAAATATGAGATTTTCCCATCCGAGAGAAAGCTCGTCTAAGCCCCGAGCCGACGCAATTATTTCGCCATTTTAAAGTGATTTCGGCATCCCTTGACAAAAAAACAAACAAAACTGGTAGAAAACAGTAGTAAGCGAAAGGGTTTCAAGCCAGCGAAAAAGAAGTTGTGCCCAGGCTGCATTTTCAAATAACTATCAGTAAGACGGAATTACTCAAACTAAGTAACATTTTAGCTGTTTCCTCCTTATGTACTAGTTTGTTAATTTTTGCGTGTACTTCAGTATAGTCACTGCACCAGCACAAAGACCATGAGAAAGTGGGCTTCTCCTAGCTGCTCCTGCGCTGGCAATGATTGCCTGGCGGTTTGGTGCAAGAATATTATAAATTACGAGTACATTGTTGGGTTAAATACACAAAAAAGGATGTATTCCGTCAGCCATGAGCTACTCTTGTATATTAGACAAGCCAGGGTTCCCACTCAAATTCTCTAGCAGATTTCCTTGACATTTCCTGACAACTTTCCAGTCCCTTGCCTTACTTACACTTTTTTAAAAATAATGTAAGAAAAATGATGAATGTTATCCCAAATTTCTATAAAGAATAATGGATTTTATCGCAATTTTTTTTTATGAAAAATGATAACCACTCAGTTGGTTGATGCAAACTATTTCAATTTTCCTGACATTTTCACAAATCCCCTGGCATATTTCCATTTCCCTGACATTCCCTGACTTTCCAGAAAGTGGGAACCCTGCATGCATAGTTGAAATAAATCCTATGTGCACATTTGGAGCAAGGACTATACCAAAGTTTAACTTAGTTTTCCTACCCAGTAGATACGTTTTGCAGGAAAGCTTCACTTATGTTTGCAGTTTTCACGAACTTTTCCTCCTCCGTCTAAAAACGGGATAGATTTTATCCTAATTCGTAAAGCTTACTACGATAATGCTACATTAGTAAAAACCTTTGAAATGCTATGATTAAAATCTCATTAGAATCGTTTTGCATCAACGCTATTATCATGCACGATTAAACGTAATTTGACTTTAAATGTTTAATCTATCAAAACAAGTGAAATTTGGGTAGTTTTACCCCACTTTCTCTAACAACTACCGCCATTCTTTTTTTTTCTTTCGAAAAATCATCCAAGGTCTTTGTAGTTTTTCACGCAAGCATCAAAAAGCAAAAGATTTCAACAACTCAATACTGAACTAGGACATTTTGCGAGCTCTGTCAAACTGCATCAAGCACCAGAGAGCAAAGATAAGAAACGCCAGAATAAACGGCGACTAGAAACGTCAAGATTCATTAAAATTGGAATTTATACGGGGATCAATATGGGGTTTGACAAACGTTTCAGGAAAAAAAATCAAAACTTCAGGAAAATGTGTTCAAGAGTGGGAAAAGTGACCTCTCGTGACTGAATACAGGTTTTAAAATCCGCATATTGCCATCAAAATTCAGGCACGTCTTGTTGAATTCAAGATTCTCCTCAAAATGTGCGATTTGCATTGAAATTCAGTTCAGAATTCAAGAAAAAGCCACACAAACAAACCTAGTCAAGCCAGGCAAATGCCACTTGATCCATAGAAAAATGCTCTAAATTCATCAAAATAACGAAATCTACCAACGATTTTTACGGATGTGACATATGGCGGAATTTATAGAAATTCAAGATCACGAAATGATTGATTATAACCACAATATTGTAAAAAGAAATAGTAAGTAATAATTAAGTGAATACCAAAGGTGAAGTTTTTGAAAAATTACAAAAATAATGGATTTGTAATTGTATTAATGTTAATTTACAGTAATATACATGTGAAACACACATTGTCATCAAAAATAATTTGATCACAAGTGGTTGAAACCATTAGATCTTAAACACTGCATTTTTGTGGACTGCTACTAATTTCGAAATGTTATAATTATTTATAATGTTGGAAACGCTGGAAAATTTGTTTGTTGAAAAATTTGATAAGTAGCAAACTACCGTATATCTCCTTTGGGAACGCTGTAGCCGATTTATTTTTAATTGTCAAAAACAATATGTTTTAGGTGAATATTATGGGACTTTTTTTATAAGAAATATAGGGAAATATCAATGATGATTGAAACGCCGCAGGCGAAATTTTTTTTTTTTTTAAAAAGGTAATCACAAGTACTGCTTTTCAGAGGTACGCAGTCAAAATCGTCTCTGAAACAATAAATTTCCAGAAATTCTATGAGCTTCCCTGACATTTTCAGGATTTCCAGACGGCCAGTCACCTTGATTCCAGATATTTTATGGGAATAATAAAATCAAGGGAAATTTCGCTGGATCCAAATTCGTCTTTCGGAATTCAGACGTATGTCTTAGCGACAACAAAAACGTAATTCAACAATATCTGGCGCCAGGAGCCAAATCCTAACAGATTGTCAACCTGCCTCCTTACTATACTGGTTCAAAAAACAATATGATCATATATTGAACAAACGCAGCAATGCCATTGAGTGGGGGTGGCAAGTGTGCTAAGAGAGAAAACACGAAATCGAGCAATAAAACGTAATGGCGGCACAGCCGCCCAATAACATGCAGAAAACAATAAGCAATTTTGGGGAAATGTGGCCAATTCATGGGCTAATGTTGCGAAATGGCCACGCCAGCCGAACGAGAAAAAATGGCGACAAATAATATGCTAACGACGCCATAAAGCTGCCATTGATTTTCCCCAAAACAGTTTTCTATTAAGAAAATCTGAGGCATGGAATGGGCACTTGGAACGCGGCGCCATCTTGTCGATGTATCGACACGTGTTATGGCGCTGTAGCAAAAGTCTAGCTGAAAAAGAGCCAGTTGACAACGAAACAATAAAAAACAAATCCCAGAAAAGTACCAAAAATGAAAAATGTAAGCGAAAGAAAATAACAAGAAGAAAAATCTATAAATACTTAAAAGTAAAAGTTTGCAAAACGTAATTTTTGTTAGAAAAAAGTACAGTCAAACTGCCAGAAAGTGCACAACAGCAGTTTCTGGTATGTGCTATCCAGATATTAGTTTGAAAACCAATCAAAGTTAATTGCAGTTGGAAAGCTAACAATTTTTGCACTCAGCCATACAAGAAAAACCTTTCACATTACACATGTATGAGATCGGAGAAGCCCAGTTTTCGATATACATGAAGCCATTTATGACGCTCTTTTCCAATAAAAAAACAACAACAACACGCAAACTGTATAGGGACATTCACTTTCCGTTCAACAAAGGGTTACCGACAATCACAAGTTAACCTGAGAGTTAGTAGCTTTATGTTACACAATTTTGCGATAGGGATTTTTAACACCAGCTAGTAACCCTGTTGATAACCCGTTGCAGCTAGGAATTCTGGGATTATTTCATTGAAAAAATTGGCTGCCTTCACCGACTCGTTCGCTATTTCTATTACAAATATTAGGTTAATCCTGCCTGTTAGCTGGTTTAACGTTTCCTCATGCCGTGCTGCAATGCTTTTCCTTGGGTTTTGGTTAACATTTGTAGGTGCAATCGGGCCAAAATACGCAAAAGTTAACTTGCACTACGGTGTATTTGTTTATTTTAACTGTTGTTGTGCTCTATTGACAATCATTGACTAAAATGTTTCGAATTAAGCTAGTTTTTCTAACAATTAGATCAGAAACGATTAATTTTACTCTACAAAATTGAAAACGACACGAATGGTAATATTTTGCAAAACCGGTTTACAAATGTTGGATTTTAATCTCCAAGTTTCTCAACCTCCACACCATTTCCGTCATCATTTGGATGAGCCCTAAGACGATGACATAATACCTGAACGACCTATATCGAAATGACGTGGAAAAGATGTAGAATTGAATAGACCGAATAAAGCACTAAGGGGCGCAGCCCTTATGACAATTTACAACAATATTTGTGTAAAGCGTATCTTACATAACTCGAGGCAGCCACCTGAAAGGCTGCCCATAAGATGTAACAATAGCCACAAAGTCGCAGAAAATAAACTATAAACTGCAATTCCTGACTGGTTCAAGCCGTTGGGAATTTCCCTAGCCTAGCAGACAGCCGCCATTTTGCGCGGTGGCTCCTCCTAGCTTCAGAGCCGAGCAATTCTCGCCTTACGCTGGCGTTCCGAGCCGACAATTTCCAATTAATCTCGGGGAGCAGGGTTCCGGGGGAATGGGGGATATGGGGGTGTCGCAAATGAAAAGATTCTCGCAGCGCTGCCGCTGATGAAGTAGTTGCTTTCTCAGAAATTTCATTTTCTCCATTAGTTTTCAATTTTACATGCCCAAAATTCCATTGCATATATTATAATCTAGGTAATGGAACTGCGGGTGGTGGGCGGGGGTGCAGGGGGCGTCCCGATTTCGTCGCCTGGGCTGCTAGCAGGAGCGCCGCGTAGCATCGACTGCACTCGCCTGGCGTCCTATTGATTTATTTATGGGGGGAGGACGTCGCCCAACTCGGCGCAATTTGAAAGATAATCTCTCGCAGTTTAGTAAATCCGACGACGCAGGATGAGGAGGAGAAGAAAAAAATTACGACCAAATTTCCAAGTGGCGGAAGAGAGACGGGAAATGAACGAAATTGGGAGAAAGACGGAGCGACAAGATGGCGCCCCAACCCGGTTCCGCATCCTCAGCTCCTTCCACATGTCTCGGGAGAGACTCTGCAATCGTAACTTAGAATCAGCGAGCCAAACTTTCACCCTGTTGGGAAGATTGGTTAGCGTTTTCAGACTCACCCCCCTCTCCCCCATGTGATGACATGTTGATATTGACCGAAGGAATTGAGTGAGATTTCTATCACACTTTGACGGATTTTTCAATCACACAATCTTACCGTCATTTGTCATCATTTGGTTAACCCCCTTCCCCCAATATGATTTGCGTCTTGGCGTTAATGTCTTCTGTGCATCTGTATACATGGTGCGCGACATTTGGGTAATGACGTCATTCGTGGTGTTTAATGGATTTGGGATTGCAAATTCCATGACCTCAAAAAGTTTTCAATGCCAATTTAATATGGAGCTTTTAACTTTCATAGCATAGCTAAACAGTGATTTTCAGGATCATCTCTGGCACAGTGTGATGAAAGGACCAGTGACCAAAAAACGCCAAAGGAGAAGCTTTTTGTAAAATTGGATGGCAAATGATGAATTTTAACCCAAAGTTTTGCTTTGAATCAAGGAAAAGCAACCATGACTTCCATAATCTGAATTTAACTTCATGGCTTTACCATGACTCCGAGACCTGAATTTCATTTCATAACTTTACAATGACTTCCATGGAGTCAAAACTAGGAAGTTTTCCTTCGGCAAGTTTTTGCGAATTTTGCTCAGGGGATGTTCAAGTATTATCTCGTCAGTCATCATCTTAATGATGATAGTGGGCCAACCAAATGATGACATATGATGCCGGAAGAAAGGAATTGACAAAATGATAAAGTCATCATTGGTTTGAAAACCATCATTTATCATCCAATTTAGCAAACAAATTCGCTGAAATTTATCCAAAATTTTTGCTGGCGGAGCAGGGCATATTCCTAATTACAACCCATTTCGCTGCATTACAGGCTTAATAACATATTGGCCAGTAGGTGAAAGGATAAAGTATGAGCATTTGTGGACTCCCCACCGGAAAACCGAACCAATTAGGCGAACAGACCCAAAGAAATCAAAGCGAGGCAAAAGCCGGTAGTAAAAGCGGGTAAGAGCCGCGGTGCTCTTATCAATTTAGACGACTGAGCTTCTAATTAGAGTTTATAAGTAATAATTAGAGTGCGAAGATGGCTTCGGTTAAGAGGCCTCGGATAAAAGCCGAGGCAAAGTTATGTAGCCAAATTAAGTTGGCATTGGGGACATCGTGGATCCCGTTCGCATCATGGTTCACTGAGTTAGAGCGAACATGGCAACCACTAGGAAGCAGTTTTCGTTAGCTCAGGTGTCAATTTGTTATTCCGTCGTTAATTTTACGACGTTTAGGAAATAAACTCGGTTCATTTGAGGATCGTAAAGGGAATCTGGAGGAAGATCCGCGGATCCAGCGCGTATATAAAGCGACGCCAGCAACGAAAAAACCCTCTCTTTAGCAAACGAGATCGTTTAAAGATGGCCGCCACTTACAAGCACTTTCTTCACATTCACAAATAAAGTTAACTTGAATAAAGCGAGCTTAAACCAAGTCACTTAGATCAAGTAAGAACTTTGAACTTCCCTGACTTTTCTAGGTTTTAACCAAATTTCTCTGACCACCTATCATTATACATAAACAGGAGATATAACACAAATTTTCACGAGGAAACAGCAAATTTAGATTAGTTTTTAATTTTTTTTTAACAGAAGGTTACACAATAAAAATGCACCAAGGAGGCCTGGCATTAGCATACCACAACACGACCATTATTAGGAATAACAACTCGCCCCCTTGTGGTAAAATTTGGAGGCTACATGAATTACGAATTTCGCTGCATGTGGACTTAGTTACCACAAACACAGAAAACAGGACATCACGTGTTCGTCTCGACTTAAAGCTGCTTAAGGAGTTTACATCAAATTTGCAACTTAGATCAAGTTGATTGCCATGAATCAAACCACCCATATGCAGATTCTCAAATGAAGTCAAAGTATGTAAATAGGTTTACAGGTATGACAAACTAAGATTCTTGGTTCAAGTTAACTTATAGCATACATGAAACACAGTAAGAGCTTTCAGAATCAGTGCATTTCAAAACCCCAAAAGAAATCCAACAACAGGGTTCCCACTCCGATTCTCAAGAAGATTTCCCTGACAACAACTTTTCAGTCATTTTCCAGACATTGATATGATATTTTCTTTAAAAAATTAGAAAAAAATAATGGATTTTATCCCAACTTTTAAAAAAGACGATGACTAATCAATTAATCAATTAGCTGATGCACACTATCTAAATTTCCCGTGACATTTTCACGAATTTCCCTGACAATCAATCCCTGAAACATTTTCCTTCCCTGACATTTTCCATTTCCCTAACATACCCTGATTTTCCAAAAAGTGGGAACCCTGAACAAACAACGACCAGCCAACGCTGAGTTTCATTTTGACATTTTTGTCGCAGGCTGCAACGTCTACGGAGTTTAAGAACTTGTTTGTTTTTGAGGTTTTTAACGTTGGCCTACAGTTTCAGAACTGAGAACAACAAATTATCATTGTCTGAAGAACTTCTAATTGCTTTTCTGTTTTCAATGGAGTGCTGGGAGACCATCGGGCATGGTTTTGCACAAAACGTGAAACCCGGTTAAGCCAATGACGGGGCGAACGAACGGTCAAGTGGTCGAGGCTTGAGCAGGAGGCAGACGTTTCCGGTCGGCTGATCCGGGGATTTGCTGTCATCCCCAATCATGACATAAAGCGTGGAAACAGGAAACAAGAGCCGAGCAGCAGAAGCGCAAATAGCAGTTCCCATTTTTTGCTGCACCGATCGCACTAATAGATCCCTAAACTAACATTCCTGGCGCACATTTCCACTTAGATTTCGCGGCAAAAACAAGTGGAAAAACCT
This sequence comes from Kryphioiulus occultus, assembly GCA_034687865.1. Lineage (NCBI taxonomy): Eukaryota > Metazoa > Arthropoda > Diplopoda > Julida > Julidae > Kryphioiulus > Kryphioiulus occultus. The sequence goes on along the minus strand of JAQGAF010000674.1, from coordinate 7,653 downwards.
CGGCCCTCCATAGAATCATCGTTGGAGAGACGAAGAGGACATTGGAATGAAGCAAGCCGAGATTAATCAGCATTTAGGAAGCAGCGAAAAGACGTCTGCCAGGCTCCAATCACACGGCCGGTTCAATTTGAACAGCACAAATTGGGCAAAAGAACGCTTTTTTCTCCACAATGTCAGTCAACAGGAATATCCTTTTGGCGCCAGGAAAGCTACGGCAAAAACAACAAACTGCAAGATGACCACGCGCCGTTGCCATCGCTGTTATTGACGATGTCCAGAAACGAAAACTATTTAATCAAACTTGCTGACCGAAATACTGAAGTTTTTCACACCTAACAGATGGTATCACCACTATCGAAAGTAGCTGCGGCAGTACCAGAAAACGTACATGTACCTCACCTAACATCATCTGAAACAACCTACATGCCAAAATGTAATTTCTGATTCAGCTGCCCCTAACCGACAAGCAATCACTGCCACCCTATGAGCTGTTGGGAGAAACCCAAGTGTTTTGTCGATACTGGAGCAGGGATTGCAGGGTACATGTACCGGTATATAGAAGTACACTTAGAAGTAAAACTAGTATTTAGAATACTTCACGTTATGCCCTACGTTATGTCTAGTTTACAAGAATGGCCCCTGCTCTACTTGCGGCAAATTACCCTTTTATGGCTTTGTGTTTTCGTGTTAATCGTGAACTAAAGTAGCTTAACCTAACTTGAAACGTGATTACTTTAATATAGGTTGTCAAAGCCAGGCAAGCCCACCTTTTCATAGCGCCTCTTTTGGCTTGCTCCTACGTTCACCATGTATACTGATTCTATGATAACGTCATTTTAAATATCATCATTCATGTCGGCAAAAATAACATATTTTGATAATTTCATGAACTGACATTCTCATAATAGTGAATGGCTGAGCAAATCATAATGTAAAGTACAGAATAAAGCAACTTTCAATACGTTCACCCTACATACTGATTTGTAGATATTGTCATTTCAAATGTCACGTTTATAATGATAAAATATCTAAAATAATTTTTAATTGCAAATGCATTTTGATAATATCATGGACTGAATTTACAAAAATCACTGGTTTTTGAATTTGCAAATGTTTTTTTCTCGGATTAAAAAAAGGGACAATGGCTAATCGGCCTTCCTATAGTTCATCATTAGTTGCAATCTACAGATTTCATTTTTAACAGTCAAAAACTTTGGAACCGTCAACACAGAATCAAGCGTGGGCCAGCACAAAAACTACGGCGTGGTAAACAAACGCGTAAAATAGGAACTCGGGTATCAGGCCCATTAAACGAAATCCCACTTTAGGACCATTTCAGATGTTCCAGATAAGACTGCTGAGGCCTCTAGAAGGCTCCGCGGCCTCCTCCATCAGCGCAAGATTTGTCACAGCCATTCCACCAATCAATGCAGGTCTATTTGTCCTCAATGAGTGGAGAACGTTGGGAACAAACGAGGCAGATCAATGTAACGGCCCCCAGTGTCAATTTCCCCAAATTACCAATTGGACTTGATTAAAACTAAGTCGCCCAGAACCGCTTTAGACGCCGGCAAGAAAACCGAAAATAAGTCGGCAAATAGTCAATCCCAGCGTCGTGAACGCCCAACAGAGTGAATGGACTGGCAATAAAATGGCATTAGCAAACAACTGTCCATCAAGTTCATTTGTCGCCAAGCATTACGCCACGCAGGGCCCAAATAAGCTAAACTTTTCCACTCGGTTAATTCGAGCATTAATTGCTTACTTGCCCGTGCAAAACGAAACCTGCAGCACCGACATTGGCCATCGAGTACTGTAAGCCTAGCTCTCACTTCAAACGGTCCTCGAGCCAATGCTAAACCTCAAAACACTTGTTTAATTCAAGGCAACACACGATTTTGCTTATTCTATAATCGTGTGCTCGTCTACGACAACATTGCGGAATTTGCAAATGTTGACTTTACGAAGAATTTGTTGCACAATCAAATATGCTGTATAAATTATTGAAAAAGTCTTGCTGGATGTGGAAATGTGGCTTTGAGAAACCAATCTGTTTGTCATTTTTGAACGCTAGAATAGGGACTCGGCGTTTTATTGGCCGAAAACTTGTTTTCTTTACGTCATAGCCGCCATTTTTTCTGTGTTTTCGGCGAAAACTCCTTTCGGTCTACGAATAAATCGGTTTTATCCGTAGGCTATGAATTCTCAAACGAAAACTATATTGCCAGATCAGCTATAGAGATTGACTTCATGTTATCCCTATGCAATAGTGCATCTTGGTCATCCTGTATAGGGACATATCTACTCAAGAGGTGGTCTCACTGATTCATTTCTCTTTCGTATGGAAAAAACGCAACTACTTTTTCGGGTGCGTTATCGGCGAATAAAACGCTAACTCCCTAATATCCCAGTGCCCTTCAACGAAAGCAATGAATTCAAAGGGATGATTGGTGAAAAAATTCATTTTCGTTGAATTATATAAAGGGCATGAAGTGCTCCTAAGTAAAGCAGAATTTAACATCTTGTTTAATCAAATGCAAGCTGGCGTATTCAGATATCATGTGTATCTTAAAGAATTCCCGCTCATTCCATAATAAATGAGTGTCAAATACCTGTTTAAATCAGAAATCGCGATAAGCACAATAGGTTGATGTTGGTACAACTACTTTGGGAAATTCGGCAATCTCGACTTCATCAAGTAATGTTGCTAAATCAACAATGCGGTTTGCTTAATTTAATTACCAAAATCGTGTCGGGTTTATGCATCTTGCATATTTTACGCCTGTGAGACAAGTTGCTTCATTTAGCATTCTTAACTTGATCTTAGCCAATTCTACCCAATAAAAAAGACGGCATTATTTAGTACCTAACGACTGTATCTCGCCGGCTGAATTTTTGAATTTCCGATAAGCTAATCACTCCTGCAGAGATCAGCAAAAACACCAGCCTTCATCAAGGAAATTCAAATTCAAATAGAAGGTTTTCAGGAGCGGCAAGGCTGTTATGGATGGACTCAAGCAAGTTTCCATAACCGATGGAGAAACTTAACTTAATGATTCCTGAAGAAATTTATTCAGTAAAATTTCGGAACACTACAGAATTCCTCTCGCAAGGGCAAGACGATAAAAGATGAAAATATGTTTTCCACATTTTACACAATTAAGTTACATGTCCAAGTCGTGTACAGTTTTGAGATTTCAGTCATGGCGTAAAAGTAATTGTTAGGAAAATATAAGAAAAACATGACAAGATCCTCATCGTTATGTCATATTAAAGCAAGCTAAACAACTTCATAAATTGAATCCATGCAACGTCTTGGGATCGCATGTACGGTAGCAGAACAGAAATCCTTGCCAAAATTACAAGAATCTCCAAAAATGTTGGATGCTCGACGACTTACATGTACAACAAATTCTAGTATACAACATCGCCAAAAACGCCATGCAAGTAAGAATTAAGAGCTGCTAATTAAAATAAGTTTTAACAGAATGCGGCAAAGCATCGCGTTGGCTATATGCAAATATCCTTTTAGCAAAGAGAAAGGAGCGACTTGGGATTCCTGAGGAATCAAATTCAGCAACATTTTGGAACAATGCAGATTTACACTTGCAAGGGAAATACGATAAAATTTGTTTTCCCATATTTCACACAAGTTACACGTACAGTTTAGGGGCTTCATATTTCAGTCGAGGTGTGAATGTACATGTAGTTGTTTGGAAAATATTAGAAAAACATGTGGAGACACGCCTATGGAATGTGATATTAAAGACACGGGCACTAAACGTGAAAATGCACGTCCTAAAACTTCATCGCACGTGCGGTAGCAGAGTGCAGAAATTCTCGCCAAAATTTCAAGAATCTCTAGAATCTTAAGAATATGAATATAAATATGAAGCTAAACGGCTTGCAACGAATTCTAGTATACACGATCGCCAAAAACGCCATGCAAGACAGTCATTAAGAGTTGCTAATTAAAATATGTTTTACCAGAATGCTGCAAAGCATCGCGTTGGATATCCAAATATCCCTTTAGCAAAGAGAAAAAATTTCGTCAACTTACCTAAAAAAGAAGCAAAACAAACAATTAATATTAATCAGTGAAACTCTGTGTCATATTCAAGCAAGCCATATTCCACTAGCGTAAACCGCAAATCCATCGAAAGTAAAAAAAATCTCGTCTACTCAGCGACATTCGAGTCGAACCCTCATTTGTATTCCCTGCGAGTGCCATTGCCATACATATACACTATTTAAGTGAATTTCCCTTTTTTCTTCGCTTCATTAAAATTTAACGTCCGTTAAATCACGGTGGTCACAGAGGCAGCTTTCAAAATCCAATAAACGTTGGATTGGAATTTCGAATCAGGATACGTTATAAAGAGCACGGAACAAACAGAAAAGCTATTTTTTTTCTGTTCGAGGGAAAAACTAAAAGGTTTGTAAACCAAGAGCCAATGAATAAATTTATATTGAATGCAATGCAATCCCCGAATAAACTCGTTTCGAGCGAAACTAGCATCATTTGAGGTGATAAATCTACCGTTTATTTTGGGCATACGAGCATTGAATTTTGCTCATATTTTATTTCATTTATTTTTTAAAAAGAAGTGCAGCTTGCCCCATGTCACGCTTAGCAAATCACCTTAACAGTACATCATTAAAAAATTAATTTAAATTTTTTTTAAAAAAAAACTTACAATAGAGAAATTTTGGAAATAGAACTAGTTTTTGATTTCATGTATGTATTCACAGGGAGTGGTGACAGCTGGCGGAGCTGTAATCTCTCGTAATGAAAACAGCATCTACATAAAAAAATTTAAGATGGCCACTGAGATACCATGTGACCAAATCGCCAATCAGTGTTAAGCGCAAATTATAAGTGTGGAAGTCTCTTCTAAATTGAATTTTTCTTTAAATTGTTCTTAACACTGATCGATGATTTGGTCTCATGATAAACTGCACCAGAAACACCTTGTTCCCAGCTACATGTGAGGTTACATGTACAGCACCGATTACTGGTACTCCCTGTGAATCAAATAAATGACAAAACTAGTTATTGTATTTTTTTCCAAAAAAAATTCTTCGTAATGAATTTTTTTTTAAATTAATTTTTGCAATGATAGTATACTATGACCACCCTATGCAGAAGTTGAGCTGCAAGGATAATTATGAAGAACACATACTGTACAGTATTGTACAGCTTTATTATTGAGCTGTTAAACCTCATGAAGCTGATAATATTTTTTTTTAAATTTAATGAAATTAAAACGTTTCGTTATGAAAACGATAGGAGCATTACATCAAAAAACACACTACAAGTTCAAGTTAATATGATCAGATCACTAAGTGTAAGGCCAAAGTGTTTTTTTGGAGAAATGAAAAAGTCCGAGAAAATAAGCCCCGATCAAAATAGCCGAACGAAGTGACCATAAGCTTTAGCCTGACACGAGTGCAGTTGTTCTCAACGACTAACCCTTTGAAAGAAGTAGGTAATCCGAGGCAGGAATGACTGATAATCCGGACAAAGCTGACGTTAGGATACGTGCACTGGATGACGATGACATTTTTTTTTCAAACTGGACACCTTAAGTCGACAGCGAGACTGGACCGACATGGAAAGCATACTGTCCAGCCGTTGCCAAAAAGACTGGCTATGTTGCACTAGACCAAATACCAGTATAACAGAAAATTATGAGAAAATTCATCATCATAATATACTGTACATGTACATGTACATGTATGTGTGTAGCAAAGGTTGCTTCCAGGAGACGTTGGGAAACCTTATTCCAATATCACTGAAGTTAGTCTACATTTCTTGCATTCCATAATTGCAATTTCCAATCATTGGAAGGTTTTAATCATGCTTATAGTTTCTAAAGAATTTCGAGGTTATTGAAATTGATGGGGACCCAGTGATCATCATGAAACTTTACTTTTTTTGTTCATGGATATGAAAATTAATTTCTACGCACTTACACCTTCCTAGAAATTATATGTATCCACAATCGGGAAAATGCGGAAAGTAATGCTTGAAAATACTGAGTACTTTAAAAACTAAGTTCTTGTTAAGGGAGTTTTCTTGGATTAATACAGGGTTCCCACTCAAATTCTCAAGCCGATTTCCCTGACACTCCTTGACAACTTTTCAGCCATTTACCTGACATTTTACAATACAATTAAAACATAAGAAAAATGATGATTTCATCTCAACCAATTGACTGATGCAAATTTCCCCGACATTACCTGACAATTTGAAAATTTTTAACGAATTCCCTGACACTTTCACGTAAATCATGGATTTTCCATGGTAATTCCAATATTTCAGGCGAAACATCCAAGCTCCAAGCGACTTTCCTTGAAATTGAGAACTTGGAAACCACAAAGCCACCACAATTTCCCTTGAGTTTCAAGCGAGATTCTCCTGGTTCCACAGGGTCACTTTGCTATTGCTAACAAGATTCAACTTTAGTTTTTCTGTATACATGTACATCGCCATCAGCAACCCCAACCGATCTGACCATGACAAGCAATCATTCACAGCAAGATTCTTCAATCTTTGAAATGGGTATTTTTCAAGCACATGGTTTTCATTTCCACGCTTTCGAATGACAAACTTGCGAGGTTACTAATAAAACCAAGATTTTTTGAACCAGCGAGTAAGTACGGAATATATTTATAAAACCATTTTTTTTTAAGCAGACATGCAAAAAGCTTCCCGACAGATTGTTTTTAACATCAGAAGAAAATTGATGGCCCTGATGGCAACCAATAAAAAATGTACTGCAAAAATGCATCAGTAAACTTTCGCACTCTTCTTTGCATTGTGCTGATTACCCACAGAACTTGCCAAAAACCAAGCCCTTCAGAAGAAGCACGCAATGTTTCTTGCAAAAGTTTTCGTGGAAATACAATGTGCTTCATTGTTCGAAACAATGTTGATAACTTATGATATTTGAAAACAACCAAGCCCAGGAAATATCGATGATTTGATAAACCATAGCCTTGTCATGGCCATCATTATATTGACATGATGGTTTCCCCATTTGTGATAAATTCTGTATTGAGTATCCAATAGGTCGATGAAGTAGAATTCGCACCTCAATCATGTTTAGGAAAGGGTTTTCCTATTTTTCTGATTTTTCGCATTAATCGAGAATGAATTTAATATGAAAACATTTGGCGCCAGAATGACGCAAATCACGCAAGGCGCTCATGGATTCTCAAATCTTAATGCATTTCGAAATAAAATAAGTCAAACATTAACATGCCCGATTTATAGCGCATTGTGTTCTTTAAAATTTAGAAAAAATTTGTCAACAAACGAAACTCGTATTTAAGCAACAAAAAAAAAGGATCCTTGCAAAGAATTGACTAACATATCCAATAATTGACCGCAAACGTATCTTAACATAATAATAAAATAAGACAGGATCAATAATTTGTTTGGGTTTTCCAGAATTTACTTACAGTATCAACATTCAGTAATGGAAAAACTTAAATAAACATGCACGGTATTCCTAACACAAGGTTTAGGATAATTATGGAGATTATAGGGCAACCGCACAAGTAGTTAGTCAGATTACCCCCCCCCCCCCCAATTAGTCAGCCAATATGCCAATATGTACTAAAAACACTTATGGGTTAATTTATTGT